>JBBPLQ010000130.1:0-49517 GCA_038089855.1 Royoungia palumana
CTTCATCGCGACCGACGCAGAACACGGGCTGGACGACCTACTATTGACTCCCTTGACGCGTACGTTTCCGTGCGCGTTCACCTTGGCGTCGTTCAAGAACGAGACGACGGTTCTGGATGGGTTGTGGAACGGGTACGACGGCGCACCTCTAGCCGGACACGTAGCCCCGATCGTAGATGCGTTGGTAATGGGCAAGGCATGGGCGGTAGTTGGGACCGAGGGAAGTACGTTCAGTCGATATGTAGAGGACGTGTTATGGAGGACATCGCACGGTTGGGACATTGTAGAAAGGGGTCAATAAGATCGTGTATGAAAACGCATCGGCTGCAATCTTCTATAAAAGGGCTTGACTCAGCCTATAATACCAAGTCTCGAGATGGACCGCAACTCCTCTTCCACACCCGCGGACACGGGCGACTCGCCTGCATTTCGGCGGTGGCTCAAAAAGGCTGCTGTACTGACTGGTATTGGCATCACTCCTGAAGAACGCCAGCGTGGCTTCGAGGACCAGCAGCACGTTCGTTGTGAAAAATGGAAGACCGAGCTGATGAATTACAGTCCGTCTTTCCTGCCGCTGCCTTGTATTCGGTTGACGTCTTATGCACGCGAATCGGTTTCGCTTTGTGCACCCTATACTCAGGTCCGGCCGTCGTGTTTATGCTCAAGCACCTTCGTCTTTCCGGCTGCACTGTGCCGCTTGAGAATGTCATGTGCGCCCCGTGCGATCTTACGCGTTCAGGCGGGTTTCACCCAGCGGGCGCAATCGTATTATGCCAAAATCATTTCGGTAGCAAACGACACATGGAGGACACCCTGACACACGAACTCGTACACATGTATGACCACTGCAAGTTCAATGTCGACTGGCACGACTTGCGGCATCATGCCTGCAGCGAAGTAAGTCCAGGGACCAACCTTACTCTGCCGATGAGTCATGTTTGACGCGACGTATGCGCGCTGCCAAGATCCGCGCAAACAGCCTGAGTGGGGACTGCAGATACATGCGTGAACTCGGCCGGGGACACGTGTCATTCACGAAACAGCACCAGGTAGCGTCTCCCGAGTCTACTATATTCGTTTCTAATCCCTCCTTTCTCGACGCCTCGATCCCCGATGCCCCCCTTTACATATTTGGACGTTGCGCAGGCGTGCGTCCGTCGGAGGGCAATATTGTCCGTTCGAGCGAATCCCAAGTGCCCCGATGAAGCGACAGCGGCGCGTGTTGTCAACGAGGTTTGGGAGAGTTGTATTAATGATACCCGACCGTTTGACGAGGTACGTTGGCCAGTCTGAACGCGTACGTCTTCGCCCGATGGTTGACGTGAATTCGCACGCAGATCTATTAAGGCCGTTTCGCTATAATTGGCCCGAGTCTCTGAGAATGTTCCGACCGTCGACGCGATGGACGTTTTCAATACAACGGTCGGGTAGACAGGCGCTCATTCGCCGCTGATCGCCAGGGAAACGTGTCAGTGGCCAATAGAGTGCGTACTAGACGGTAGTTTGTACCTCGCAAACGTAGCACGAATTCCCCCTTGCACAGCCTCGCGATCGTGACAGTGACTCGGAAACACAAAGAACGCTGGTCTCCCTCGGGATTCAGAGCTGCGGTTAATGCAGTCGGGTGGTGTCAGATGTCCTAGACTGAGAAAGGCAAGATTGATGATGAGATGGAATCCTGGCTAGTCTGAGAAAAGATGGCGAAGCTGACCGCGTGCCGTCACCATTCCAATTGCGGCATGTGAATTTCAGATTCCTCCCGAGCAATAAAAAGGTCAGCCTCTCTTTTTTCTTCTTCCAACTTCCCATAGTTCCCTTCACGTTCATCTCTCCCTCGTCGCACCCGTTCCTCTTTACGGTTCACCATGTTTGCCAAGTTCAGGTATGCATGTCACAGTTTTCCTTGACGATAGGCTTCTAAAGCGTCGTCGCTTAGCACTCTCGCCCTCGCCCTTCCTCTGGTCTCCGCTTTGACCATCAACCCCCTCACCGGTGCGACGACTGGAGGCACAGTGACGATCACGTGGACGGCCTCCACTTCGGACCCTAGCTACTTCTCCATCGAGATGGTTAACACGGTCTTCCACAACACCTTCGCTATTGCGAACAATGTGCAGACCTCCCTTGGCACGCTGACCATCCAGCTTCCTCAAGTTCCCGTCGGGTACGTTTTCTCGTCTTCGTGCTATGATTGATTGACTGACTTTTTCTCCTGGCAGTGACGGTTACAGTGTTGAGGCTATTGCTACCAAGTAAGATATTTGATGTTCGAGTTTCTAGTCGCATTGACACGTTCCTTTTTAGCGATATCAACACGGTCTACTCTCAGAGTGGTGACTTCTCCGTTGGTGATGCGACTAGTTCAACTGCTACTGCTTCCTCCACGACTGCTGCCTCCACCGGCAGTGCCTCTACGTGAGTAGTTTTTGGGGTGGAAATATCTGTCCTGTTGAATGACTGGTCTTAGGTTGTCTTCGGCCACGCTCTCTACGCCCTCGGCAACTGGCACGTCCCCTGTCACTTCTGGGTCTGCTTCCACCGCTGCAGCTGGTACTACTTCTGCCTCGACCTCCGCCTCGGTCACGCCATCGTCTCTCACCGGTGGCGCTGCCCCCCTTAAGTTGGGTAGCGTCGCTCCCGCTGCCGCTTTCCTTCTCTCTGCAGTTGCTGGTGCCGCCATGGTCTTCTAAGGGCCCAAAATTCAATCAATGGTAACCATTCTTTCGGCTTGGGTTTCTCGTATACCATTTTCTCCGGTAGTTGATGACGTGACTGGTAGAGACGTTTGGTGACACTTTACGCTAGGATCATTTCACTATACTTGACTGGACCTACTTCATATGGACGCTTGGACAGCATGTGTCATTTCCGTTCTATTGCGTGTCATGAACCCTGTTTCCTACGTGATGGAACGTTATGGTATATTGACACTGGTTTTGGCGTTTTCTTGTTCATTTCCCTGACGATCCTGGTCATTGAGTAGTGCTCGCATGAGACTTGATGTGGGCGGTTACTTGTCCATTCTTTGTAGTTTTGTCTTGTTGCTTGAACATGTACAAACGCCATTTCCCTTTTGACACGTAATACATGGTTAGGACAAACAATACGTCATACGTTTAGTTTCGCAACAAGCGTCGTGTACTGCTCCAATATATCGATTGACACATTATCGAATATATTAAGGGCTCGACCGCAAGGCATCGTGCCATAGAAGTAGTGTAGCGGCGGGAGTAAGTATCGCACGAATTTGATGATGAATGCGCGGTAAACCCGAGTTTACTGCACGGTGGCTGACATGTGCTTGTATCGAATTCCGTCGGAGTTAGGCCCTCGTTTCGTACGGTGAGCTTGAGAAACCCCGGATGGTCGTGAAGACGACACTCCAGGTCAACTTCCGGCCATCAATTGGTCCACAGTGATACAACGTGAGCGCGTGTGCGCCATCGGAGCACAAGGTACGGCCGATTCAAAGCCAAGGACACGTTCCAAGAGGTGTGTACGTCGTGTCACGGATCGCACAGACGGGGGTGTCGTTGGGGGCTAAAACGGCGGTATCGGGTTTGGCTCCGGTGCACCGGCATCCGATCTTGCAGGAATTCGTAATCGTAGCACCTGCATCGCGCGACATGGATCTGGAAATTTTATAGCGGCGGTAGCAACGTTGTCGCGGGAGTCACGGGAAGGAGACGTGCCTAGGCAACCGATGATTCAGCTACGTCGAACGACCCGAGACCTTCGTCGATCGCAGAACTCACGTCATCGCTGATCCAGTCAAGGTTATCGTGAGGCCGGACGGCGGTCGTAAGACGTTGTTACGAAGAATGAACAAACGTACCATATTGAATCATACTCGGCTGCCTTCTTATAAGCGCACCCATCATCCCGAAAGATCGATGAAGCCGAACATTCGTTGTCGTCATCGAAGGACAATGTCGTCGTCAGGCGAGTGCATTTGATCAACCTTGGACTGCTTCCGCATTCGCACCGAAATTGATGATACAAGCCTCTATGCCGTGGTCATACCGCTGGCAATCCGTGATTCGTTGCACATCGAAAAGGTTCAGCCTGAAGACGGTACATGACTGGGCGTTTCTCCGTAAATCACAGGTGCAAAAGGGGGCTATCTGTGAACCCCTCTGTAGCTTCAAACCCATGCGACATAGATGGAGCGAAAACTTTGAATTCGTTGGCGCACGACGTTGTAGCTGTAAGAAAAACTCGGGAACCTGATGCCGTCAATTCTTGTTCAAGGAACCACGCGCCAACCAGAGGATATGAAATTGAGTGGACCCGGACCTGTCAGGACGGCAGAAAACAAGACTGATCAAATTCACGAATGGGAAATATGGAGACTACGAACGCATCGGGATAGGCTGCGCTGAGAGGCCAGTCGAAGCGGTCGTGCACAGTACGGCGAGTCGCCAGTGGCGACCTGTTAAGGCGCTGATTTATATCTGAATCGTGCCTGGCCGTTCGCTCAGAAGTAAACCTCAGCTCGCTCATGTCACGGTTGAGCCGAACTAAAAGCGTCAAGCTGTCAAGCTTTCAAGGATCAGCTCAACGCCGGTTAGGGCTGCCCGTATTGACTCGCCCTGAAGCGGCTAGCTGACCCAATATGATGATCAGCGTTCGGGAGTGTGACTCACTGGCACCAGAGCACTGTTCTTGGCCGGGAAGGCTCTTGTTGTTTGGACGACCGCAGAGTGGGATGCGACCTTCCGTGTCACTGCAGCAAAATACGAGGGTAACAATCGATTAGATCAAAACAGGTAAAAAGGATTGGCAATCCTAGCAGATGGTTGTGGTCACGGCCATGGCTGTCGCGCTTCAAGTTCAAGTTGACGTCGAACCGTGACGTCGGAGCGACTACCTGACATTCCTAGTAGTTATCTCGATCTCTTCCTCAACCACGGTTGCATTCGTCAGCGAGTCCGTTGCGTCCTGAGCAGTGGTCTCGTCTGGATGCATCTGTACCATTTTCTTGGATGGGTTTATTTGACTCGGTTCCATTACTGGTCCGGATCCATCGACGTCTTCGACCCCTGCGTCAACAAAATAGGTCTTGATTGACACGTCAACTTGATGTGATGGACTGCGACGTGGTGCGACGTTGACGTGCTCTGAAAGTTCGTTTCACTCATGTTTCACTATGGTGAGCCCTCTTTCCTCAGACAAGGAGTTGAGGTCGTCTATGACCGACTTTTTTTCATAAGTGTTCAACCGAAACATTCGAGTTTCATCTCGAGTCCTATATATCTCTCAATGGTGATACCTGCCTTCTTCCTCTCCTTTTGACGGTTCAGCATGTTCGCTAAGCACAGGTAGGCCTACTTCACTTTCTGTTCAGTGCCACAAATCGGCCTTGAATATCTAATTCCGTAGCCATCTCGCCTTCGTCGCGCTTCCCCTCGTCTCTGCTTTGACCCTCAACCCCCTCACCGATGCGACAACGGGAGGTACGGTGACGGTGACTTGGACGGCCTCTACGGCGGATGCCCAGTCGTTCTCCTTGTTAATAGTTAACCCGACCGACTTCCACAACACCTTCGCGATTGCGAACAACGTGCAGACTTCCCTCGGTAAGCTCGTCGTCACGCTTCCCTCGATGCCACCCGGGTACGTTGGATAGCGTCCGACGTGTAATTCAGTACCGTCACTGACTGGCTGTGGCCGAAAACGACAGGAGTGGTTACAGCCTGGAGGCCATCGCCATCAAGTAGGATGCTCCTTGTTTGTGTCACCGGCCAGACTGACGTGAGGCGATTGTCCAGTGATGTCAGCACGGTCTACTCTCAGAGTGGTGAATTTTCCGTTGGTGCCGCGGCCAGCACCACAGTCAGCGCCCCAGCCAGCACGACGGACAGCACAACAGATGGCCCAACAGACATCCCAACGGACATCCCAACGGACAGCTCAACGGACAGCCCAACGGACAGCCCAACGGATAGCCCAACGGATAGCCCAACGGATAGCACACCGGCCAGCACGCCAGTGAGCGCGACGGACACCACAACCCCCGAGTGAGTGAAGCTTGTGCTGAAGTGTGGGTGCGTTTGTTGAATGTCATTGGCATCTAGTCCGTCGAGTACTATCACTACATTACCGGTCACCACCGTCGGTACTTCTACTTCGTCTACTTCCGCTACCAAAACATCCGCTTCTACCGTCAAAACGTCTACCTCCTCCACCGCTTCCGCCATTTCTTCGTCCAAGTCTGGTGGTGCTGATCCCCTCAGGTTGGGCGGGGTTGCCCCTGCTGCGGCTCTCCTTCTCTCTGTAGTCGTCGGGGCCGCCATAGTCTTCTAAGAACCTGATACAAAGTTCAACGCCTGCTGATCGAGAATTTCTTGTGTACCATTTGGCGCTTGTCTTAGTGTAGGCAGGTGCTCGTCCATTCTTTTACATGATGATTCGCTTGAACATACCAACCTTTTGACGTGGGTGTGCACCGGGGACAGCGCCAAGTCCATGATCATCTCAGGCGAGGCACGTTGCACTTAAGTTGTCTGGATTGGGTGTGCACCAACGACTCGTAGTGTCATACAGGACAAGCCCATTCTTGCGGTGGAACTGCTGGAGTCTCGGGTAAGGGTGCTCGAGCTCGCGAACGTTTGTCGATTGCCTCTTGGTCAGCCTACACGGACAATTCAGATGAAATTGGGGATGAGTTTCGAATACGCGAAGAGGAGAAGTTGAAACAATCGCGGGTCGCATACGCGCGGTAAGCGTGACATAAAGTACATGGATAAGCGTTGAAACGACAAGCCTTCCTGTCGCTTCCATTGACGGTACTCCATATCCCCCCACATATGCGCAGGTAGCGAGTGGACTACTTCAACTTTTTCTTACTATTGTCGCGAGCACAGGGTCATGTATGGCCTGGTAATGAAGTGACATGTACGCACGGACGAAGCTGTGAAGAGTGGCCACAACCGCGCTTGCGGCAGTTGGTCGCACGTGGTGGAAGACGCGCGTAGCACTTTCGGCAGATCTGCTTGTCGCAGTTGTATTTTGATGCGAGGACTTTGAGCGATGGCTCAATGATGCCACCACGAAGACTGCAACAGTTGGCACACGGAAGGGCGCCAAGTTCGGGTGGGGAACGCACCGGAGAACAAGATGAAGGGTAGATTCTTTCTGGATGTTGTAGTCGCTGAGGGTACGACCGTCCTCGAGTTGTTTGCCAGCAAAGATGAGGCGTTGTTGATCAGGAGGAATACTGTGCGTGACGGAGTAAGATGCGTCCTTCTGTGCTGGTGAGACTTACCCCTCCTTGTCCTGGATTTTTGCCTTTACATTGTCGATGGTGTCGGAAGACTCCACCTCGAGGGTGATTGTCTTTCCGGTGAGTGTCTTGACGAAGATCTGCATCGTCGAGGATGTTGAGGACCAGGAGATCGTGGGAATGATCATGTGGTGCTGTACAGTCGATGAGTGGCTGACTCAGGGCAGGTCGCGATGACTAAGCCGTCTCTTGAAAAACCAAGACGCACTGAAAGCCGAACAAAGGTGTGTGTTGCTTTCTTTTCGTTCTTTGAGATGAGACATCTTCGCAAAACTCAGCTCACTTCGATGGCCTGCTCAGCAGGTAATGAGAAGAACGCGATTTACTTCCTGATCCCTGCCTTTTTGTTCTGCCAATGACGGCCATTTACTGAGTTGACCTTCCAAGGCTTGTGGTGACCGATCGACGGAAAAGTCTAGCACTTTAATTCGGATGGACGGGCGCAGTTCTGGTGGGTCTCTGTCTTCTAGTCAACATCCCCATTTTAAAGGATGTAATTCATTCAACCGTGACGTGCGTCATGCACTTTGAGCGTGTTCCTTCGGGACCCATTCAAGTCTCTGACCTTCTTTTCCCGCCTCGCTTTCGGCCGTGCCTGCTAACCATGTTCGTTTCTTCTAGCCGGCTATCTGCACGCTTGCGAGCTGCATTGCAGCTATCTCGCCGCTCTATACCAACTTTTGTACCTATTTGCAATGTGCATTATATTGAGTGTCTTGCTCAAGACAGCACCTCCCCATGATAGACACTGTTTTTGCCCGAACGCGAATGGCCGGGCGCCAAGTTCGGTGCCAAGGCGTTAGCAAATTAAAGTTATGTTCCACTTTGACCACTTGATCTCCCTCTAGCGATCTGTGGCGTTTCATTCCGACGCGTACGAGAGCCAACATTCGTTCTCCGTAATGCGCACTTACGCCTTGCGGTTAGGACCCAAGGTTAAAATAATTATAAATTTCAACCGACGGCTAAAGTAGTCGTTCGGACGCAACACTTTGACTCCCTGCCCTTCCAGGTTTCGGGTGTCGCATCCCTCAGCGACTCACTCCATCACTATCCCTGAGGTTCTTGTTGACAGCCATGCCCGACTTTCACTTGGTCGATCCTCGCGACTGGCAGTATGACCTGCAATCTGTGTGTTCCATTCCGGCGTCTTATGATCATGTGTGACACTGGTCACCTATTCCAGGTCTACTCAGCCTACCTTGGCTATTTTCAACTTCATAGTGTACCATGGTACGATTTACGGCCAAATTCCATGGCCAACGTTTCCTGACACTTCTTTTGACCGTCGTAGGTACGATCGAACGTGGGGTCAGTTCTTCGAAACGTTCGAACAATTCCTCGTTTTTTCCTGGCCGGTGATCGCTGTCACGGATACACGCACAGGACGTGCGCACATCGTGACGCGCATGACTTCCATTGTCGCCTTTCTCAAAATGATCAAGACGCGGTATGACCTCACCATACCCTCTAGTACCCTTCAGGGACTCATTGCTTCATCCTTCTCCGCATGCAGGTTCGGAGAGGCGTTGCCTCAAGTCGACAACATGCTCCTTATCACCCCTTTCGAGACCGCCCAGCGCCACCTCCGGCATGTCGACGACTGGCTGTCCTACAAGAAACTCCACACCACTCTTCCAGCGGTCGCATTTGCGGCGTACAAAACCCGCATCCGGGGTGGTGAACCGAGTGCCATCCGAAAACTTTGGGCGATGTGCGACAAGACATTCTTGACTGTGGACTTTGAACCGCTCGAAAAGAATGATCGGTCGTGCGTCGAATGGGGGTATGCAGCTATCCGAAGTAGTCATCTTACCGCGTACGTCTATGATCAACGTGTTCACATACGTTTCGACTTACGGGATGGTATTAGCGCGGGTGCATGGCCGCCTGTTCCGGACACGAATTATCGGTGCGCTATCTTTTGAATTGAATGGTATCCAAGACTGCCAAGGTTGACAGCGCTGGCTTACCACAGCAAGGGTCATTACATCATCTCCGAGTATGCGGACATGGTTGACAAGTCGTCAGCCGCCGTGCCCTTCCAGGTGCGTTTTATTTGCGCGTTTATGATTATTGCTGTGCCCAAAGAGGTTTTATTGATACGAGTTTCTTTTGTTTCTTTTTGGTCTGGTTGTCGGGGTGAAATCGGTAGTATGCCGTGCGTAACTGTCTTCGACCAATTGCCAGTGCCTTCATTAACATCAGGGAATTCATTTCCTCATTCACAAATGACAATAACTGGAAAAAAAAAATTAGTTCGGAAAAACCCAAGTAATCCCGAAAGCCAAGATACCCCAGGTCATTCAATCCGTCCTAAGGTGAGCCATTCAGCGCCTGTTTGAGCCAGAGCTGTCTGTCAGTTTGTGTTTACGCCACTGCCAACAGTAGTCTTTTCAGCCCAGACTCTGATTCGGTTGCCAACAGCCTCGTGCTCGTTGGGCACGGGGTTCAGGCGATCACGCAGCGTCTCGAAGAAATGAAGATCAGTGCGTGATTCATCTCAGGGACATATGTTCCCCATCAGCTCAAATGGAGTCTCTCTTTCTGCCCCTGTACGATGACGTTTGACATGTGCGCTGTGTAACGCGATCACACGACGGGATGGACGTTGGCATACTCAGAACTCCCAAACAACGTCCTGGTCATCGACATTGCCTACCTCGAACGCACCCTCTTCACTACCGGTCAACGTGGGGCAATGATCGATCGCAAGACGGGACGTGTACGTTCGCCAGGTACCTTATTCAGCCTTCGTGCGCTCCTGCACTCGTTCAACATCGACCCGCCTTGCGTGCTACACAACGCGGGCAACGATGCCTTCATGACGCTTGTCCTATTCCAGCGCATGGTTGATCCGAAAGGCGGGGTCGGCATAGGCAATGTCGTAGGGACAGCTCCGGGCAAGGAAAACGTCAAGGACAAGAGCGAGCCAAACAAGAACGGGAGTATGCGGCGCGCAGCGAGCGTCGCCGCCCGGCTCTTCCGCCCTCTGTCCAGCATCCATATCGAGTCCAGTGCCAAAGCGAACGGGGACGGGAATGGGTGCGAGATGGGTGCTGGAACTGTCAATGGCACGCGCCAGATGCGTGTGGGTACCAACCGTGGTGATCTTTGGGGAGGGGCAGACGAGATGGGTGTACGCACGACCAGCAAGCGGGCGTCCATGTTCAGCGTGCTCTCGCCGCTGTCGGTATCCAGCACTAAGAACAAGAAGGAGGCGAGCAGCGAGAGCACGAGCGGGAGCGGGACGCCAGGATGGGCAACACCCTCGACGATCGTGCCCAGTCAGAGGCGGCACAGTACTCTCGAAAAGCAATGGTGATCCTGCGAGGGTGGGTTGATATGGGCTGGTCTCTCGTTTCATCTATGCATATCGGTTTCTTGTCTGGTTTCTTGCACGTTTTGCTATGTGGATGCTCCTCTATGTTTCTTTTGATCCGGATCTTTTCTCATCTCCAAATTGCACACAGGATGGATTCACTCAGCTGGCTTAGCCTATGGACGTAGTACCAAGAACGTTGTTGCACATGTATCGCGAATGCTATCATGAATGGGATTTTTAGATCGTAGGCTGATTCGCGCAAGGACCTACTGGCCCATTGCTGCTATGATGCTACACGAAATCATAAAGAAGGGTAACAACGCGCGAAATCGGTGCCGAACCGCTCATGAATCACAGCACGACGTATTCCTCGGTACTTAGTACCGCATCCGACGAAAACACTACCTCCTCTCCCCCGTTCACTCTTATTGCCTTGGACACACCGATTCCGGCCAAACTTCCCTGCGAGAGAAAGGCAACCTTGACGGGGAAGAAGGCCCCAGCGTCATCGCTGCCCACGTTGAACTCGAGCGTCCCCGAGCGTTCTTCTGCAGAGATCCGCGGGATAGACCAGTCGAGGGCGTATGAAGAGGGATTGAGCGACCAGTTGGAGGAGGCGTCGGAGACGGTCGGATAAAATCCTACAGGAAGGGGTATGGAAATAACGACGTCATAAAGTGTGAGGTGGTCGTGTTCGAGTTCATATTCGATGTTGACATCGCATGTGCCGTCGTTGGAGGGAGATGGCCAGCAGTTTACTGCGTGCGGGGCAAAGGGGTAGGTGAGTTACATGTTAGCGGTGATATCAACCCACGGGGAAGTGCTTACTCGAGAGAGGGACGTAACTCTCGTCCTGACCTGCATAGCGCCACTTGAGCACGGCGAGCGCTTGGCCTACTGGGAACGATCTTGAGGGGTCTTTAAGCGCGATGACCTTTTCTTGGTTCGGAGCAAACTTGGCGACATTGGGATGCTGCTTAAATTGGAGGTCAGACCCAAAGTCGGAGGAAAATGGTGCGAGGGTGAGTTTGATATGTGCATTAGATGGGTCGGCGACCTGAAGGTTCATATCACCCTTGAGTTCCATAGATTTGACACCACCTTCGCGCAGTAGCGAGACAGAGACAGTTTCCTTGATGACGACATGTACGCTGAATGTCGTCAGATCAAGCTTGAAAGGTGAGGAAGGTGAGCCACGGCGTACCTTTCTGGTGTCACTGATGGAAGACTTCCCCGGGCATCTTTCTGAACCTGAGTCGGTGGTTCGACGGGAACAGGTGTTGGAGGAGAGGACATGTCTTCGACGGCGAGGGCTTCACCACCAAGAGCATCTAGCAATTCCGCCTGTTTCGTTTTCTTGCTCCCGAGCTTCATGCCACCGGTCCTGAAATTCGGTGCGCGCGACATCGCAGCGGGTGCAGGAGAAGCCGTGCGTGCAGTCGGCGCATCGGAAGTCTCGTATCTCGGGACAGGTGAATAACCAGATACACCGCCTCCGATGTAAGAACCGCCTCCGATAGCGGCTGCACGCTTCTGTTGTTCCCGCCGTTGCATCTCGAGTTGACGGGCACGGCGTTTGAGTTCCTCTTTCGCCTCTGCTTCTTTGTTCTGTGGCCCAACATTAGTGTGAATATTCTTGCTCTTGGGCAGATGTGAAGTGCGTTGGCGATGCTTACCCGTGCAATGATCTCCTGTATTTTCTCCTCGTGGGACTCCATCTCTAGAACGCTCCGGACTTGCATTAGGTTTACGTGTTCCCGATAGCCCAAGCTCACGATCTCGTCAAAGGCACCCAACAACTCAAATGATTGCCTGTGGATCTCGCGTTCCTCCACACTCTTACACAGGTCAGACACAACGCGAGCAAAGAGATGTAGTGTGTCTATGTCCTGAAGGATATTAGACGCTTTGTTGGTGATGAGGAGGATGTAGAGATCTTCAAGCGGTTGGTAGACATAACGAACTTCGGCAGTTTCGACAGAAGTATGTTGACTGTTGGCAGGAATTAGTTTTGGAAAAGAGGCGAGCAGGGATTCGATTCTGGTGCGCGTCATGGGATGGAATTGGCGCGAGAGGACGGCTGGATGGAAAAGTTCAGAGACACGTCGTACTGACGAAAAAACGCATCGGATCGCACCTTTACCGCCTTTGGTGCATATTGAGGCCGCCAGGACTACCTGTACACATCCAAGCCGTGAATATTTGATCAAGAAATGGATCTAGCACAAACCATCTTGTCTAGTATTTCGCGGGAGATTTGGATGGCAATGGTTGCGCGCAAACGTGTCTCCTTGTGGTCACGTGACTTACTCTACCCTAACCACAAAGTCCTAGTAACCGATCCTGATCTTTTCAAGCATCCACGTCGGCCACCGAGATCAAGGTCATGATGCAGTCTCATCCAATAGTAAAATATGCTCTCAAGGCTATGGAGCGAATCGCGCCACTCCGACTCGCAGAGAAGTGGGATAACGTATGTCTTTTTGGTCGTCACTCATTCGGTGTTTACCCTGCTGTAACAGGTTGGCCTCTTGATAGGTACCGTGCAAATTCATTAAGCTTCCTTAGCAGAGTTCTTTCTGATGTGCCGCGCCTTACTCTTATCAGAGTCACCCGTGATACGCCCTAACGCCAACCGAATTTTATTAACCATCGAGTGAGACCATATCTACGTCACTATTCCCAAGAATGTTTTCATGATCTTCTCTGTTCAGCTTGACCTCCGATGTTCTGCAGGAAGCCCTGGAACCTTCGGTGGCACTTGTGGTGTCATACCATCCCGCGATTTTCAAACCCCTCACATCTTTCACGCTCTCCAATTCACTTCAAGCCTCCCTCCTTCATCTTGCCGCGAAAGGCGTTTCGGTTTACTCTCCACATACTGCGCTTGATAATGTATACGATGGCATTAACGACTGGCTGGCCCGCTGTGCTGGAACTCCTGAAAATGCTATCACGTTACGTTCTGTCAATGTCTCACTTCTCGGAGAACCCAAAGGCGACGAAGGCGGGCTTGGCAGACTACTCACGCTCCAAGATCCGGTACCAATAGAGATACTTGTTGGGAGGATCAAGAAGCACCTCCGTCTTCCATACGGTAAGCGGGCAAACTTGGTCCTCTAAATAATTTTCGATGACGTGGTGGTCATGAATGTCGGGTTATTCCTACCATGCCTTCCGCTCCACCGTCGTTTGATCGAAACGATTTTCTCGGATTCTCCACTCCTATCATCCTTCGCTGCTGTGAAACGCACGCCCCTTAACGTATTCGTGCGCATAAGTCGACGTCGGGCGACCGGTGCCACCGCACGAGGTGCGAACGGTTGCGATCTGTGCGGGGTCGGGTGGTTCGGTACTGAACGGTGTCGATGCAGACGTATATTTCACTGGTGAAATGGCTCATGTACGTCCTGATTTTTCTTCCATCCTGGCGTCATGTCCACGTCACCTTGACTCCACTGTCACGAGATGAACCTTTTTTTACTGATCCATCCGGCGTAGCATGACGTCTTAGCGGCAGTCGCAGCAGGGAAATATGTGGTTCTATGTGAGTATGTCCTTTGGGGACTTCTCAACCACCATTCTCCCTTCTTTCTTCCCCCGGCCCTTGCTTCTGTGGCGGTGGAACGTGCGCTGACAGTGTTCCTCACGGCCCCGGCTATAACGGTTGCTCCCGCGCGATTGCCGGTGATCTCTAGGCGGCCATACCAATACCGAACGCGGATATCTCCCCATCCTAGCGTCTAAACTGAGTTCTACACTCTCCGAATTTGCAAATGAAAAGTACACTTTCTCCCAAGCGATCCCACCAATGTCTGTTCCACACGGAGCATCAATCCCAGCCCCATCGATCACCTTGACAGAAGAAGAAGGGCAGGCGCTGAGGAACGTTATTGTATTTGTCAGTGTGACAGATAGACATCCCTTAGAACGCATGTGACTTGGTGACCTGAGCCATCCCATCCATCCCACTTTGATGTTTCTCACCCCTTCCTCGGCGACACACCCTTATGATCAACAGCGCGAGGAATTCGGAAGGAAAAGTGGACAATTTGGAACGCCGTTTTCTCTCGATTCATTCTTAGTCCGAATGACATTATTTCTGGCCATCTGGCCCGAGCTATCTCTGCAACCCCCTCTCCCTGACTTGTTCTCACTCATTTTTTCCTCGTGTTTGATGATAGCCCTCACATGTTCTTGGCCTCCCTTATGTTCGCGAGAAACTTTTGGGATTTGATTTTCTGAAGCGAGAGTAGGTGGCGTGTACGTCAAGCTCAAAAAGATACATGGTTCAAGCGAGCGACACGAGGTATGTGGGGAAAGGGCCGGGAAGAAGGCGTAATGGTCTACCTGTTCATTGGTCCACCACATCAGGCGATACAGCTTAGGTTCAAGCCAATGAACATGGTTAACGCAAGGAGAGTTTGCCTGTCGGATCCTGCGGCACGAGATGAATCCCATCGATCAGATAGCGGTCTTCCCCTCCTCGAGGCCGCATCCCTACCCGCAATGATCATTGTTGTCACCAGTCTCTCAATGCCATCATTCTCTCTCACGTCCATGCCCTCATATAATTCACAAACAGACGTAATCAGATACGACAACTCAAATTAGGACAAGGTGCAGCGTGATCATAGGGTCAAGTGTATACGTATGATGCGCCAGTGACGAGTCGCTGGGTCGTCAATCGAGTCCGCGTCACGAGCAAACACGGGGGGCCGCGGAAAGTACGGCAGCGTAGATCACGAAAAAAGGTAAAGGGGTGGAAGAGAGAAAAGGTAGGCTGGATGGTCCTTGTCCAAGTTACCCCTTTTTGGTGTCCACGGGCTTCCCATGGCGGGCCAAGACTATCATTCAAGACCGGAGTTGGTAGCGATAACGAGGAAACCTGTCGTTTGTAAGATGACCGTGGACTGATCACGACGCGGGACGCGTACATGCACGCGCAAGTCTAAATACGACGTCATGTAATGTGGGGTGCAATGCATCACGGGGTGTATCCAAAACTTCCGGGACAACGGCGAGGACCATGAGATGCGAGAACGAGGTTAAGTTTGGATTTACGAAGAGGTTCGATGACACGGGCACAGAGATCGGTCTGAGACGCAAATTGTCTGATGGTCTTTATCGTCTTCGGCCGATATCACCACCGAAAGGACCGCGTGAACATCGAGGAAAAACTCGAGGGATGGGGACCCTCGTTTTTCCCCTCTCTTCTCGCAGCACGGAGACGGCCTTGAGAAGAATTGGTTCATGATGATCGCACATCGACGTTGCGGGGAGGAGGGGCGACACTGACGTGATCATGATAGCCCAACAACGCACTCCAACGCAGCCAAATGAATGGGGCTAACCCTGAAAAAAGCGAGTAAAGTTCCCAGGCGTCCGATGGTCGTATCCAACGGGCACAAATCGGGGAAGGCGTCACAGGAGCCGCGTAGCAAGTGGAGTACATTTGAAAAGATAGGGAAGGGATCGCGCGCAGGTTGTCCCGGCGCAACGATACGTACCCCCCGAAACGATGGATATGATTGACGGACGCGAATCACGTTTTACGCGGTATCTTTCTCAAGTGATCATGGGTAACGAGGGGGGTCGATGGTCAGAGCATTGAATACGACACTAAATTGCCTTAGTATCTGAATACGGCAAGAGTGCCCAGGGGGTGGGGGAGAGAAGGCGGGGGTGGGACCAAGGATATGGGGTCCCCCACATGGTCAGTTAGACACTAGTGCGAGAAGTCGAACCCAAACCGGTGCCTGGTACAAATATGAGTAAATTTGGAAGGGGGAGGGGGAGAGCGCAATGAGGAGCAGGCGCAGTTGTAAATGCCGGCAAAAAAAAACTCATGTCGGGTGCTATCCAGGGTGGGGGAAAGCGGGTCGAACACTAATGATTCTGGCGGAGAGAAGGCAATGGAAACAAGAAAAGGCAAGGGAGGCCCGGTGATGGATATCCTATCATTCCATGCTTCTCTGGAGGATTATATTGAATTCGTAAACGTGTGAACGTGGGAGGTTCAGCATTGCTCCGGGAATGCTGAGCGTCATCATTTAGCACACAGCGGAGGTACGAGCCACTCATGTTTCGTGCATCCATGGGTGGATGACGCGCCTGGCTTTTCCATCAACAATTTCAGATGATCTGTGGCTTGAAACTTCCACAGGCCAAGGCCCCCGCCGAGATAGAATCACAGAAAAGTGATATTTATGGCATTTGATAGAAGCATGGTGGGACGAAGACGCGGATTGATCGTAACAAAGAAAAGACCACAGTGCATCAAGTGTGTAATCCTTTCGGCGGAGAGGGTGTTTGAGGTTATCTCAAGCATGTGTGTCAACCTGCGTAGACAGAAGCTATGGGGAAGCGGGGAAAGACGGGGAGGACAACTGATTGAACGTCAGAAAGGTTAAATTTGGAGTTGTTCGTGCATGAGATGGTTAGGAAGGATGGTGGGAGCCGTACGGGACGTGCGGGTGGGTGTACGGAGAAGTAGGTTAACGCGAGAACAAAGGTGGATAGGTGTTATACTGTTAGGTCGAATGATGGACAGAAACTGTCTGCGTCGATGCCATCGCTTGGGGACATACGAAGTGGTATCGTCGGGGCGCCCAATATTACCGTTCAGAGGCAGTTGGTCATAGATTGAGTGAGCGACAAGGGGTGCGTGCTTCATTTCGGGAGTTGGGCCGAGTGCAGCAAGGGCTGGACGTAGACATGATTAGACCATGGAGCGAAAGAACCGTATCAAGGTAAAATCAAAAAGTTAACGCAAACGTGTTACCAGAATTACCTCAACTCCCATGTCAAATCTATCACATTACTGCGAGAACGGGTTATCTAAAGAAGGAGCATGGGCTTGCTTGGCGTATGGCACAGTGAGTGAAACGTTGAGCTTAGTTGACAGAATTCCCTTGCCTCCAAAGAGTGTAGTACTATTGGACGGGAGCCTATTGATGAGGGTGTGTGAATCAGCGCCAGAGTAGTCGCAAAGCAACATGAGTGCAAGAAAACAAGGCAGTACATATAAGTAGAAAAAGCTTACCAGCCGGCAACGACAGACGTTGGGCGCGGTTGGCAAATCAATCACATAAGGGTACATGACTGGATGTTCGATTGCAACTGCACGATGTGGCATATCCTCCACATGATTCCATGTATATCGAGTCTCGACATGGACCCAGGAAGCTTTATTGGAAGCGTGATGTGGCGAGGAACGCGATAACAATAACTTGAAAGAACCCAACAATTAAGCTTGTGACATCGTACTTGTTTGGAATGATTCAAAGGCAACCTGTGCAGTGGCTGTCTAATATCGATCACGTGAGTGGGACGCGTCGGGATTGTTTCCACGGTCCTGAAAGTCGAACTCAAACGCGCTTGCACCGACGACACTGAACCAGAACCATGGATCAGGACATGATCACGGACATCACGCTCGACCACCTACCTGATCTCTCTGAGGCCAGTGTATCCTTCCAAATTCCATCCAACAATAGTGCCTCCGCGGACTTGCTACTACTCGCTGACCAAACCGACGGATTCGACTTGCTTCGTAATGTCTTGGACGATGACACTAGTTTTGCGCCCGCAACTTTCTTGAAGCCCCGCGGACAACCGCTTACGCTGGGTGAACTTACTCCAAGGGTCCAGACAACGTCACGCTCAATGGCGCGGTCACCATCACCTACACCCATCCGAGTGCCGTGTTCATCAACTAAGCCATCTGTCATCTCCCACCGAATCGCCCTCGGACATCGTAGCCCCAACAAATCAAGACAAACACCTTCTCCTGCAAAGTTTATACACCGGATTGAGACTCCGTGTTTCTCCGAGGAACGTCTTGATCGACTGCGCACAGATGTCGAAACGCTTGGTCAAGCAGAAGTTGAATCACCGACCCACGTGCATGCGATTCAAATCACGCAAGATGGTCCCCCAGAGTGCGAGAGTCCATCGTGCGCCAAATCGAGCTCGACAGATGACGTTCTACCTGTCCCCACACCTGTATCCGAAGCCTTGGACCAGGTATCAGAGGAGAAAGATGCCTATTCAACGATCGGGGTATCAGTAGACCAGGATGTGATCATGGGTCCGGAAACTGAGGGACACACTGACACGATGGATGCTGCCGTGCCCCTGCCTCGCGCAAAGTCAAAACGAGATCCGAGGACAAGTGCGAAATCTGTGAGTAAACGCTTGGATATAGCTTTCTCAGAACTACGTACTCATGAGGTGAAGGTGGTTACGGCTGGAGGTAGCTCCAAGCCTTCCATATTCCCGGCAACACACGTGTCGAAGAAGACGAAGAAAAAACCATCCCGCATTCGAGAAGCACCCCCAACACTTCCAGCCGCAGCGCGCCAGATTACCCCGACGCAATCTATTACCATTAATGCCGAATTACAAGTTCCGTCCGCTTGTATGAGTGGCAATATCAACCTCAACCCCGACAATACCCAAACCAATGGAATCGCTGAACGCCTCGTGTTTTACAGTCAAAATGTGATATCCTCGTTTGGGTATGTCTGCTCATACGTTCATCCGGTTTATCGTCGCTCACTGCTGTGCCTTGCGAATGGGTTTCTGTTGGTACCTTCTTGAAAATCCGGCTGACGTGATTGTCGCGCAAACCTTGTTGGCCTGTGCAAAACCATCACTGCTTAGACTTTCCAAGCCCAAATCTGAACGCTATATACCGGAAATTTCCAATGATGTCGTCAGAGTGGAGAATGGATGCAGCGGACCTCTCCCGCCTGCCGCTGCTCAACCTCCCCCGCTTCCACCCCGACGCACCAAAGATAATTCCCGTGCCCACGACGAACCGCTTAGGGTATCTGAAATTTCTCCGCACAAACCACCAGATTCCCCCGCACATAGTGGAAGTCTACAGGATGGCAGACAACATGCGATGTCCCCTTTGCGGCCCGCTAAGAAGCGTGTCAGCAAGGACAGTGATCGACTACTAGAACACCACAGACGCAAGAGAGGGAAGATGATGTCCGTGGAGGTCGATTTAGAGCGCGGATCCTCAGAAGAGGCAATTTCCCAAGGCCACATCGTACCCAGACTCGAGCAGGCGAACCAGGAGGATCACATGGCCACGCACTCTAAAGCTCGTGACGACGCACGGCATTCGGACTCTCTCAAGTCAGCCCTGCCGAGTGCACGTACCAAGTATAGACCTAAATTGGATTTTTCTTCCGGATGCAAGGGGCCGACACTGGATCCATTTCCGTATTTGTCCAAATCGCATCGGGCACACCTAGCAATTAACAAGGGTAAAGGCCAACGTAACGAAACACAATGTAAAACCGCAAGAATTAGGTCTGGGTCATTACTGAATCGACGCTCGGCGAGAGCTCGCCTACGGCGTGAAGGCAGTTCTGGCGAAGCGAACACTGTAGAGCCGTCTTATGGGCGCCAACAATCTGGACCGACCTCGACTGTTGCTGATTTACCCTTGATAAAGAAGAAACAGGTACGGAGGGTCTATTAACGGGGTAATCGTCCAAAGTGCGCTGACTAAGTATATACCGCTGTGATCGAATATCGATGCCTCTCCACTCTGGCCATCCTGTGCCGTTTTCACTTCTCAGGATGCCACGTCATCGGTGGCAGCGCTGACGAAGCCAGTTGGATTTACGTTCCGAGTGGATGCACGACTGGAAGCACGCAAAACAGAAGAGAGACTGGCAGCGAGCGAGCCTGCGAAGGTGCTTCCACACCACGGAATTGTTGACTCCAAACTATTTCGGGCATCGCACCAAGTCGGGATGGGGACAGGCAAGATGATGAGGGTTGTTCCGAGTGCACCCGCTGTGCCGTTCTTCTTCTGCACGGAACAACGCGCCAAGGAGAGAGAGAAGTTTGATGAGATGGTGAAACGTAAGGAAGAGGAGATGCAGAAGCTAAAAGAGGAGGAGCGGCGACGTGAGGCAGAAGAGGAAGAAAGGGCGATCAGGGAATTGCGTCGGAAAGCGATACCCAAGGCAAATGAGGTACCCGAATGGTACGCTGACATGCCGAAGAAGAAGGGACGGCGGTGCGCGACTGAGTGGGATAGGGAGAATACGGAGGATTGATCTTGGCATGATGCAGACGCGGGATGCGATACGATGTGACTTGGCCACAGGTTATGACGCCGGTTTCGGGTGGTTTTACCGAATTTTTTATTTTCCGCTTGTTTTTCTTTATCTATACCTCGACTGTACCTCACTTGCATGTTCGATTACAACGTGTCTCCGGTAATGGGTTAAGTAGGCGCAATTCTCTCATTCTTTTCCGCGCTTTTCGACGATACGGCAATTTATTCTGGGATTAATGAACAACCTAGGCCAGGGGGGATAGTGGAGAGGCGCGCATTACGGCCGAGTTAGCAAGCTCAACCTCGTGCATGGGAGAACAGGCACCCCGAGCGACTCGGAACCTTGTTTGTTTTTTTTCCCTCTGTTCTGCGCTCCAGATTTCACTAAATCTCGTTCATATCTTGCCAAAGGAGGGAGTGACCTCCGAGCTGCGCAATGACGACACCACATGATACGGTCACGCACCATGCTCGTGAGGGTCGATGAATCATCGGACATACGTATCAGTAACACGACCAGGTCTTGGACCTCGAGAGAGTAACGCGTCG
The DNA here is from genome assembly GCA_038089855.1 of Royoungia palumana. NCBI lineage: Eukaryota > Fungi > Basidiomycota > Agaricomycetes > Boletales > Boletaceae > Royoungia > Royoungia palumana. Next base: position 21,247 of record JBBPLQ010000130.1, read on the forward strand.
ATCTGACACTGGGCTATTTCCAGTGACAAAGAAGCCAGCCATTCAAAGTGCGGTGCACGTCCAACCGAACGCCAAAGGGACCGCCCGCAGCGTGCGCTCTACGTTCGCTTTCGAGGCGACGGCCGCACACAGCATGTCATTTCACAGATTGGCTCTCAGCTGGCGCGGTCCCGCCGCGCGGGCCTTCCAATAACAGGATGGCGGTGGCGACGTATACGCATGTGTGGTGTTGGCGATACAGCTCAATGAATGGTGATGGCACCCATGATGATGCTATCGAGTGACGTTTGGGGCCGACGCGAGCGTGGGGTCTTTTTTTTTTTTTTTTTTGCGGAGCGCAGTGCGGTGCAGTGTTTGAAATTGTTCGGGACAAAGGAACGAGCGTACGGGACGGACAAGGTTCAAACACGATAAAAGACAAGAAGATGGAGATTCTTGTGGCGACGTCAATGAGGTGTCGCTTGGCGGGGATATGCTGAGTTCCTGGACATTGTTTTCTCCCGTCTGCCGGTGTGTTTGGTTGACAACATCGTCAGACTTTATTTTATTTTATTTTTGTTCCATCTTGTCTGATGTGGGACGAGCGACAAGGGTGCGTAAACAATGATGACGAAAGGGTGGGAGACGAGAAAACGATGGGGGGTCGCGGGAAAGCAAAATGAAATAAACGAAAGACAAAGGGAAATTTCCCGGGGTCATAAACGATTCACGTTCAGCGGTGATTTGTGTGATTAGTTACAGAGAAAGAGAAGACGTAAAGGGGACTGGCGAGGACTTGGTGGAGACAATGCGGTGCCGCTGTGGGCAAGAGGTGTGGTGCCGAACACGTTGCGGATAGCAGGTAATGAAAGAGGTGTGGACGGGGGGTGTGTGGACGGGAAGGAGGGGATGGGGGCCAAGGTGGGTGATGGCACGAAATTGGATCCGTGTGTTCGGGCTGAATCAGCACTGAATCTGAGTTCCACCACAACACAGCCAAGCGTGCCGATCGCTGAGAGAGGAGCCGTGTCAGTTGGACAGGCAACGAGTGCCGTTTTGGGTTAGATACCGATGGTGCCGTACGTTATGTGTCCGAAAAAGACAGGGAGGGCCCAAGGGAAGGGTGAGTCCATGGATGTGGGCAGACATGGCCTCGAAAGGCTAACGTGTGTCGTGACCAAGCAGGAAGGGGGTCGAAATAGCGCTGAGGCTGTTGAAGACTTCGAGCGATGTGACCGCCAAGGGTCCACTTCTCGACTCTTTCCTTATCGGTCGTTCATGCATCTTGGGTCAGGTGCCTTTTCGCCCGCCATCACTACGCCACAACACGCATCCTGACCCCGTCGGAATTTTCATGGCTTTCTGTCCGATAACGGAACTTCTCGTCCGGCCAGCTGCCCAAAGGGAAACACATAAAAGCGTCACGTCCGTCCCTCGTCCCTCTCCACCATCATCATCACCACCACCGCATCTGCTCGACCCTCGACATGTTTAACACAGCTGCTGCTCCCTCCTGTGTCTGCGCCTCTGCAGCACCAGCACCATCCGAATCAACCACCTCTCGGCACGCGTCAGACACTCCCGTTTCGATGCGCCACGGCAGCGATGACTCGCACACCTTTGTGAACGCGAACGCACCCCAGTGCTGTCACTGCGGCTGGCGCGGCTCTCATGCTCCCAGCTGCCCCTTCCGCTGAGCATATCCCACCACGACATCACGTTATTTATTCCCTACCACTCGTGAGTGTCCTCCCTGCCGCGTGCCACGCAGGACTAAGCGTTCTTGCAGATGTTACTTGCCATGTCATCGCCATTTATCGTCGATCGCATCTGCTTTCTCTCGCACTGTATCATCATACGCATACACCACGTGCATATGCGCACGCTAGTCGAGCCCCTCTTGCTACTCTACCTACGAGAGGCCACACGGACATCCCGCAGTTGTACGATCACCAAGCCGTCGTTATTGTGTGGGTGGCGGTGGTAGTTTTTTTGTGTGGAGCACGCGGGTATAATAATATGTCGGCATGCAGGTTTGTCGGAGCGGAGGATGGGGAGTGCTATTCCACCATAGACTCGTACAGATATGCCGAGAGGGCCTGCATTGTACAACATCGAGCATGATCCACGCAATTCGAGCATCCGCTAATCATCGACCCGGTCCGATGACTTCATAGCTGCATTCTTTTCAACCTCCGCCTCGGTCTCTGATCCTCGACGTCACAGTCTGATAATAAATTATTTTTCTCCGTTTGTTCTAAAATGTGCCCGATTTGCGTCGCCTGCCCGCCACACGGGGCCTCGAGCAAGGAAGCTGCGGGGCGAGTACCCTCCCGGCCCAACATGTTTCCACGCGACCGTCGGGTGTTTCACGCGGACACTCTTGACATGCCAAAATCTGACTCGCGTCCGGGTAATCTGTTTCAGTCCGTGTACGAATCGTGCCCAGAAATACATCACGAGGGGGGTCGTTTCCCCAGATGCGCTCCGTCGGCCGAGTCGTATGAACTGTCGGTCGCTGTGAACGAGTTTCTTTTTGTGGACAAGTCACAGTGGAGGAGTTCAAACGTGTCATCCGTCTGATACAACATGTCCTTTACTGCCGATTTCTCGTCAGAGGTGCCTTCTCATTCCGATCAACTCCATGTCTCATTTCCCCAGGAACATGTCCTGCTATTGACCCTCAATCGCCCAAAGTTCCTGAATGCCGTCTCCCCTCAGCTCAACAGTGACCTGGCGGTCGTCTTGCGTTGGTTCGATGACGAACCCAGTCTCTGGTAAGTCTCGTGTCACCACTCTTCTCTCCGTGTCGTGTACATAGCAATCAAGGGTCGTAATCGTCACCGGTCAAGGGCGCGTCTTTTGCGCGGGAGCAGACCTCAAAGCGTGAGCACCGTCCCTCGTGCCACCACGGCGCTTATCGTAATGAAACGCGTTCTTAATTCGCGCGCGCGCTTCACAGATGGCTTCAGGCCCAAATGGATGGAGAAATCGTTGAACAGGAAACCGCAGCCACATCCCTCCACGGATTCGCCTCCATCTCGCGCCGGCATACTTCCTGCAAACCGATCATTGCTGCCGTCAATGGATCAGCCTATGGAGGCGGCGTGGAACTCATCCTCAACTGTGACATCGTCGTTGCTAGCGACGACGCCGTGTTTGCCCTCCCTGAAGTCAAGCGTGGTGTCCTGGCTTCGCAAGGTGGTATGTGTCGTCTTTTTGAGCCCTTTTTCCTCTTTCGGTTTCATTCGGCCTTTATGATTTCCCCCCTGCGATCCGACGACCTCGACAGTTGTGTGCTGCGGACTATATTTTCTCGTCTGTTGGCGTTTTCTGTGTTCCTGTGTCTTCCATCCTGTGCTGTATGAATAGAATCGAACGAGCGCTCACAAGCATTCGTTTTCCGCAGTAATTCCGAGGCTAGCCAAGTCTGCAGGCCATCAGGTATGGTGTGCGCCAAGGGTGATTCGCCCGTCATGCATCACCGGTTGCTAATAAAAACGTGATACAAAACGCCGTTCGCGGTCTTGTCGTGACATTTAGCTCGCTTCTGAGATGCTCCTCTTGGGAAACCCCGTTAGCGCTGTCCAAGCCAGAGACAGGTTTCGATTGTAAGTCCTCGCTTTCACACACTATCACCGCGTATGATTTTATCCAAAAAGCCGGCTTCTTTCTTGATGATCACGGCTCACATTCATTTCTAATTCCACAGCGTGAACGCCGTCGTGGACAAATCAAATGTTTTATCTACCGCCCTCGAGTTCGCACGCCAGATCACGTCAAATTCCCCCGATTCCGTCCAGAGCTCCAAGGAAGGCCTCATACTGGCACAAAAACATCACTTTGAAGAGGCAGTTCGAACTCACGCGCTCAGTGCCGTGAGTAAACGTCTGTACAGCGGCAAAAATATCAAGGCGAGTCCCAATCTCTGATCTCTTTGATTCGATCTTGTCCTCTTTGTGATGTGTTTGAATGCGGTGCAACTCCACACCCTGTCAAGCCATCCTGTTTGACAGTCGGAATGTCTGACTCATCGTCCTTTCTCACAGGAGGGTCTCTCTGCGTTCGTGGAGGTATGTGGTTCGACTTACTCACACACGTGGTCCTGTGGTGTATTTTGACACCAGATGTATTGACACGTGTGACTTTTTTTTTTTTCACCTCGCTCTCTCTTTCTGCCGGCTACGCCCGATGTGCAAATGGCCGTCATCCGGGTCCAAAACAGAAACGTCCCCCGACGTGGACGAATCCCTCGAAACTCTGATCGGTCCTCGGCCACCGTCCAACACCGACGCGTTTTTCCTTGCCCGATATCGCCGGCAACGGACGTATTTCAGACACTCGATACCCTGAATCGAGCACGATCCGCGTCTCGAAAAGCTCGCGCACTCATGCTCAGTTCAGGGCCGTAACCTTTTTGCCGTGGTTCGTTGGGCGTTTGGTTTTGGACGCGGGGTCTTGGCGTGCGGCCGCATGTATGTCTGTCTGTCTGCGTGTCCTGTCGCTCGTGCTTTTTTCGTCTCTCTCGTTCACCTGTTTTCTTTTCTTTTGAGAGAGAGAGTGGTTCGCCTACGCGTGCTTGCTGATGTCATCGGTCGTGGGCGGGTCGCCGTGAGGCGATGCATCGAATGCGGTCCATTTTCAGTTTCGCGGCGGCGTATGATCATGGCCATGCGGATGTGTGTGATTTCGTGATGAGGTAGACATGTCGGCACTGAAGACGTCAGTGCAACGTCGACGTTGACCCATTCATCCAGAGGTGGTCTGATGGCGCGCCTCGCGGCGACACTTGGCCGAAGTCGTTTGAATTGAGATAAATGTTTTTTGCCGTTCCGAGTTGCCATCCGTCAGGAAGATGCGTCACCGTCCTCATGCCGTCATTACGACGGGCTAGTAGTCTAGAACGCGAAGTTGCATTGCCATAGGGTCCCAGCATTTACAACACGTATCCCTATCGCAATACATACGACCCCCTCCCCTCGGGATCCGTGCTCGCTGTGGCAGTCCGATGGCAAGCACTGACAGCGTCATGTGGATAGTATCCCTTTTTGGCGACAACGATGCAGTCCATCCTGGTCATGCGCATCAAAAGATCAATCTGCGAGGAGGATATCACCACGTCACGCCGTCACAAGCGTGGTTCTTGGCGTTCAAAACGACGCCCACGTTGAACAAACCAGCGCATGGGCGCGTCGTGGTGACACGCGGCATGCGTGGTGGTGATCGCGGGATGGGAGGTGACCCATCGTCATCGCTGAGCACCGAACCCACAACCCCAAAGACGAGGGAAGGGGTGTGCGGTGATACCACGTGTCAACGCGGTCGTACCAGCGTCCGACCGAGCGTGCAGGAATGCCAACAGATATACGGATCGACGAACGGATATAGCGCGGACCGTGTGGTTCCCGTCCACGTCGGTGACATACGTCGACCGAGTTGCAAGCTGGCGTCGATCGGCGTCGTCCACGAATGGCACTCACATGTCCGTCGACGACGAATCTGGATCGCTAACGATCAATGCATATATGAGCGGCACCTGCGTGCGTCGACGTGGCCAGGGGCAATGCGATGCAACTAAATTATTTCTGACTGAGACGACCTACCGCAGCAACTTGCGCCAGCCAAATGTGTGGCATCTCTGGGCGTAGTTTGGTCAAAAAAAGAATAACATCGAGATTGAAGATACCACCATTCGGTACAAGGTCTTGGAATTTGGGGTGTGTGACGTGGGTGTCACCGATTATGTCTTACGAGTCTATATGTCCATTTGGAAAGCGACTAGCTGTAAACGCATCATGGTTTCGGATCTTGCTGTGCCTGTAGCGAGCCCTAGCGACGACCGTAGAGTGATGAGATCTATAGGGAGATGGATCACAGTGGGCGGCTCACGTAAGAAACATGCTCGGCGTTGGGAGCTCGGCTTGTTTGGTTGCTGTGGACGGTAGCCAGTGTTTGCCGGGTGGCCGAGAGGAGATAGGAAGGGGGGTGTACAAAAGCGTTCCCCCTGAGACCCGATGATCAAGCTTCAATGTCCGATTCCTGCTTCAGAGAGCCGACTGCCGAGTAAGAGGAAGCCGAGTAAAGAAAAACGGATCGAGCTTGAGCCATGTGGATGGGAAAAGGAGACAAGGGCGTAACACGGGATAACAATGCCCTGCAAGTAAGTAGATCGGTGATCCTCATTGTTGCAACGTGCACCCGGTCATAGACGCGGCCGGGATGCACAGTTCGAGAAGGAAAACGGTCGGAAGAACGGGATTACCGTCATGGTCGGATGACGAATGGAAGGATGTCGGGTCGTAAGGATGGTGCATGATCACATGAAAACGTGTTAGCGCTCTCTGGCAACCTGATCCCCGTAACATTCGCAATCGGGTGCACTTACAACTGATCGGTGAGCCCTACAATACATAGTAAGAAACTTGCGGTGTATGTATATCGAGTAAATACTCACCCAGACAGCGAGATTGGCAATCCGTTGAGGCCAAGAAGCGACAATGATCAAAGCAAACAATCCAACGACCCGCCGTTCCCGGCGGAGCATTTAATTTTAGCAGGACCAACTTCGTGGTGGCAATTCAATACGGCTGATAAGCTGCATGCCTACAAACCCAAAGTGACTTCTTGCCTGTGAGTTCAATTCCATTAAAACAGGTAAGCAAAATACCGTACTGCGATGAGCCGAAAAGGCCATCAGAGCGATAAGCATGGTCAAGGGATCCACTTCTTGGGCCGGAGACCCGATCCAGGATGTTCGGCTGACTGAAAGACGTGTCAGCCTATCGTGGCAAATCCAAAACGCTGACTAGCATGGGTATGGAGATTTCCGCCATCTTCGATCGTCAAGGAACCCTAGTTTGTGTTTTGAAACAGGTTTGCTGACCATGGCCTGTCCGCATGTCACGGCGCGTGCACCCCAGATGATGCTAGCGAGCTAGGATATCGGGCCTATCAAAATGAGAGATACAGTCGTACGACTGCGTATCCCACGTAAACTGAGTTTTCCAGAACCAGGATCAAGTTTCGGGGAAATGAGGATTCTTTAGGTTATTCGCGTCCGGCGAGATTTTGGTTGTATGAAACGATACGGTGAACTTCAGGGAAAAGGGAGGAATAGGAGAAATAGGGCCATTAACACCACGTCATGCCTGAACGTGGCTTTGCTCCACTGACGCACTCTGAAGTTGTGGAGTATGAGTGTAGCGTGTGCAGGTTCGAGGTGGAAGACCAATTTCGCTTAGTCAGCCACGATCCTTGTGTTTTGTTCACATCATAGATCCAACACTTACCACCAATCCACGATCATGGCCACTCAAGAAGAACAACTCATCGAGCTCATGCTTGAGCTCAAGGTACGCGTGATGGTCTTCGAAATGACCACCGTTTGACTTTCGGCGATTTTGTTGCAAAAGAAAACAACACCACAGCAAGCGCGGTCCATTCTTACTTCAACGCCGCAGATAGCGTACGCGTTAGTAGCGCTCATGGTCAAGATGAACGCGATAGATGTACAGGTTCTTCAGGTACGTACATTCACGTATTTTCACCCTTTTGTCCTCGGACGTCATCCCGCTGGGTCTCGACCACTCCGCGTCACGCGTTCTGAACGGATTCACTGGCAGAAAACGCTCACTACGTACTCTGCGAACATGCCGCCACCGCCTACACAATCGACCGCTCAGATCCCACCAGCTTCCGCCGTACCTCCACACTTTTCGCAATACCGTACGCCTACACCACAGACACATACACCCCCTCACTATAATGAGCACGGTCACACGCCGCAACCGTCAAATCAAGCGTCATACATGGCACAAGGACAGGGTCAGTACGGGGGTCCCAGCGGGTTTGGAACACCGCCGCCCGTGGCTCCACAAGTGAATAATGTTGCATTGCCTGACGCCCTCGTGTCAATACCAGAAGAACAAAAGGTAACGTCTCGTCTGCGAGCTCTTTGAAATAACCTTTATTGCGTTGTATGGTTCATACCGATTTTATCTAGGCTATGATAATGCGTGTCATCGCTATGACCCCTGAACAGATCAACATCCTACCTGCCCCCGAGCGAGCTGGGATCATTCAACTTGTGAGTTGACGTTGGTTTCTTAAGGATCCCTACTTAATATGACACCTCAACTTCTTTGGCTTGCTTCGATGTCATTTCCGCTTGACATTGATGCCCGTTTCCGTCTTTCCACCGCCTCGCGGCCACTGTGCGCGAAATCTTGGTCCTATCTTTCCCCACGTTTCCACCTCCCTGTACATCCCGCCTTCTTCCGCGACCTTGCTTCCCACTTCTGGTAGCGTACCACCCTAGGGTTGCCTTCGTAGATGTGATAATAGGGTCCTATTTGATTTCTTTCCACCCAGGGTTGGCTGTAGCCGTGGATTTTTCGGGCAGAGATGATCACTGATGTGGTACCCACATACTCCACACCTTCTTGGCCACTTGAAACCACCAATTTATGCCACGGCAGAGGGTCAGACCAGTCTGGTTACTTCGAGAGCCCTGCAGCCCCAACGAAGGAACCCGACAGCAAGACAACGATAATCGAGCTGCCAGTTTAGGGGAATAATGGGCCCAAACTTGTGTACACTGATTTTCCCTCGTCATCTGATCATGAACGGGGCGATTGGATTTTTTTCCTCGGCGACCTCTCCGAGGAGCGCGATGTGACCTGGAATAATGAACTGGCGTCCGGGGTAACCCGAAACCGCGGCTCCACGCTTATTGCGAATTCGTTGTTAACCCCGTTCCCGGATAACCTTCGCCAGCGTGTGTGGGGTAAAACACAGAACATGCTATGCTTCGTCTCACGTAACCTTTCGTCAACGGGAAGTTCCAGCGCGAAAAAATCGCCTCATAAAGAAGGTGAGGGAGAGGGGTTAACTGCTTGAGCCAGGCATCGCACGCGTTACCGCGGCCGCAATCAATATTTCCCCTCTCCCTTTTCGGATATAGTTTCCCTTCTCGCGGAAAATGGGCTAGACCGAGAGACCGACCACCGAAAACTGTCCGCTTCTGTCAACGGAGAAAGGAAAGGCGGGCTAGCGATCGCTAATCACGTCAAAAAGAAGGGGAATTCAGATATCACAGATAGCATTCATGTAATTCGTATTGATCGCAACTTGACAGATGATACGTTGTGTCTGCGCGCCACCAAGTTGGTTGTTGTGAACTAACGTCGTTAATAAATAGCGGAAGGTAAACGGAGCAACGTGAGTGTTGGGACTTCATTTATTCGATGCGCTCAGGGGCGGTGAATCGACAGGTGTTCAAACCGTTGAGGCGAGATCCTCGGTCCCCTGGGCTTTGGTTTTCCACACCTTGACAGAACAACCCCTCTTCCCCGCGAGGGCAAGCGGAGGTTGTATCTAAAAAATTCTCGACACCTGTGGGATCGGCCCTTGCTGCATAATTTCCCCAGCATGTGTTATGCCGTAGACCTGCTACATACCTCCGTTTGCCTTGTTCGCCGCGTTTCCTAGTTCTCAGGCTGTGCCCACTGTCGAGCATAGGGCGTTAGAGAGAAATCGTCGACGGGTAATGTACACTGCTAGTATATGGGGAACCGATCCAAATATCCGCGGGCTCCATAAAAGTGCTAAATTTTACAGTCCTTGCAGCGATAAATAGATATCCGGGATCTTTGGCGAAATAAAATCAAGTTCTCCGACCTCGCTGTGCCTTTTGTTGACTTCGTGGCAAGCCGTTCACTTGCAGGTTGGAGATCCAACGTCTCTGTAACCCACTTTTCTTGTTTTCCAGATACCCATCATGACTGAGAACTACCTCCTACAAGTGACTACGTGTCTTACCGGGTACGCGTGTCTCTAAGGTATACAGGGAAGATGTTTATCTAGATCATTCACGACAAAGAGATTCGCTTAATTACCCTTCGCAACCAGTGCATCGACCTCGCTCGCCGGCTTCGCCTGCAAAGCATCGTTACCGCCGACGAATTCGCCACCTAGAATGCAGCAAAGGTGACTAAGCTAAAAACCAGGGAACACAAATAAGACAGGATACCGACTGATAAAGGTCCGAGGAACAGAACGCGCCCCGGTCTTTATGCCCAAATAATCCTGAATTTCAGACCCGTCGTCCCTTAGGTCCAATCTGTCCGCAACATCGAGTCAATTGATAAGAAAAAGAAAAAAAAAAGTGAGAGTGAAGGTAAGGCGCGGGTGAGCACGGAGCCAGCTGTAGGACTGGTATGGCTACGCACTCAACAACCTCGACGACTTCCTTGGGGTATTTGCTCGCAAAGTACTGCTTGGTTGCTCGGCAGTAAGGGCAGTATGACTTGGAAAAGACGACTATCTTGTTCTTTGCTATCTTATCCTGTTTAGAGATTCAAAGAACGCATAACTCCAAGTTAGCGTTCGCATCCGAAGGACGAAGGTCGGACGTATTCGGAACGTTGATAAACCGTCACTGAGATACTCACTTCGACGATGTCTTTAATGGACGTCATTGCGGATTGTCGTTGTGCAAGTAAAGCTGAGGATACTGTTGCTGTGGTGGCAGGCGATGAGAAAAAGTAAGCGCGGGGTGAGTTCTTGGCAGCGACCGTCAGAGAGCGATATATATGGGACAGGACCATGATGACGCAGGTATGAATAAGCCGACCCCTGGAATGCTGTTGGCAAGTCTTATATAACAATTCGGTCATAATAACTTGTCGTGGTCCTTTCTTACGCTTACGCTACACCGGTCCCTCATCTAATCAAGGGAAGATGTGGTAAAGAATTGGGCGATGTGACGAGATGCGGCAGAGTTGGACTTGAGCGTACTCAAGCGCATCAGTGCTTTTTAAGGGCCTAAGACATGTGATAACCAGAATCGATTATCCCATAACCCAAACAGCGTTTCTCCTGCAACGCTTGTAATGCATCAGGCTCTACTACTCACACGTCGAATGCTTGTTCGACCCAGCCTAATGTTTCGTTGCCTATATATCCTCATCAAGATCTCACTATTGCTTCCCTTACGCCGAGAGCCGGGAAGTATCCGTATGTTTCACGTTGAACCCGAGAATCGATTACATCTGAGCTTCGGTATCCCCGGACAATGTTGGCAACCCCAGACACCTTGTTGGCCTGGATACCTTGTTCGGAAAAGTTCGGAAACCTCCTCCACAGCGATTAGCGAAAAGCTCGGTCTCCACGCTCTTGAATGATGCGAAACAACACTCGTTCATCGTTTCCAGATCATACTTAGTATCATGACCCTCAAAGTTGATAATGACTGAGTCTGCCGGCAGTATGATAAATAAGGTATGTATGCGAAATCGCGAATTGCAATGTTTCCGTATTGTCTTAGACCATCCAGTTAGACACGAGTGAGACTCATCTGTCTTGAAAACAGTCAGCAACCTGAAAGCGAGGTATATCCTTGGTTCCCACTCAAGCTAACTCAGTCACTTGTAAAAGTGTGCGGACCTCGTCATGTGCTGGGCACTAGCTCGTAGATCGTAAGCCCAAGCAAGGAACGTCTCATGTTCATCGTGTCACTCACTCGCGACGCTGCCTCCGTGAATACTCCGCATATCCCCCTGCAATCCTGCCAATCATCGACCGCGCTTAGTAGCTAGTAACACCCCCTCGGACGCCTTCAAAAAAAAAAAAAGGTCATCACATGGTGTCACTAGGTCGGGCTCTGGAATCGGTGCGTCTGTAGAAGGGCTCATCGGAGTACCAACTGATAAGGCGCATTTTCCGAGGGATGTCTCATCTGTGACAGGGAATATTAACGGATGGAGGGCGGGCAATCTGCTACATGTCAATGATCCAGGCACTTCATTGCCCTGGAAAGATGACCAGGACCGTACTCGCTCACCTCAGCCCGCTTGGGCCCCATTTCATTATCGCCACCATGTCCGACTTTGGCATGTTGATAGCCGACAAAGCCTGAGGCTGCACAGCGTTGATGGTGCCTCGGACACGGCGCATCTTATTCCGTCAGATCTTAACTAAGATTTTGATTCGGTGAAAACAGCCCTGTATTTGTCTGGAGGCTGGGATTAAGCACAACTCCAGGGTGTTGGTATGTTGGCTGGTACTTTACTGATGCCATACCCTTTCTGGACACTAAAATTTCATGTCTTTCTTGGATTCCTTTCTCCCTAGGAAAAGGGCAATCACCATCGGGAATTCATTCATCGGAGTTCAAGGGGGTCTAGGAACAGACCTTGGACGGGCCCATGTCAACAAATGGGCATAGCCCTTCGGAAGGTGTGCTCGTGTCCGTATCAAAATAACGTCAAAGATCAGAAGACCGTTTATCGTGTAAGGAGAAGACAAGCATGACCGGACATACAAAAGCGTCCTGAATGTGAATTTATATTCTCACATGTCCAGCTCCGGGCGGAAATTAGAGGGTCGAGTATCTGCTCACTTTCTCCATCCCGCAAGTTGTCGTCGACTGACACTTTTCTGAGTATCATCGACACCATACGCAAGGGACATTCCAGACATGCGACTCAGAGAGAGAGGCTACAGTGTCGCCTTATTTACTGGTACAATCCACGCGTCCCAAGTGGAAGGGATTGCTTGAAGCGTATGCCATCTTACTATGAAGTTCTCTCGCGGGGCGCGACATCGGTGGGACAAACTGCTTCGAAACCGTCCTACTGTCATCGCATATTCTGCTCCACAAGGACTTCATTGAGTTTGCGTTATTCACCTTTCCCCTGCCTTAATACTTACTTTCCTCTCTGACACTCAGTATCCGATCGCATGTCGTGGATGCTCGTTGTCACGGACTCGAATCCATTACATGGCTAAATTACTGTTTAACAAGTTTTTCGACGACTTTCTGCATGGCCATGTTACCGGACTCGTACTTTCTTTAGTCAGAAGGGAGCTTCATCATCCCTTTCAACTACCGTCCAGAGGTAATCTCGGTGCTGAGGACTCCGTGATGTCAATCTACGTTCCCCTTCTATCCGGATCCCATTCTGAGACAGGCAACGGTTGGTACGGCCATAATGTGAACGAATGGGCTCGCACCCTCATAAATCTCAAAATATAATGCCTGAAGATTCCATGCAAGGCGAACACAACTATTGATCTTTTGGAACAATCGATATGAAGAGACACGTACCTCGAGCTTTTTCTACATGGACCCAACTTTGGACTACCATCCCTCGAGGTCTCCTTGAAGGCCTCATGATCTACTCTGAACCAATGGCCTTGAACACGGCTATCAGATGCACGGGGCGTATTCTAACCGTTTTCTCTAGAACAGCATAGTCAGGTCAGCCGAAGGGTAATCTGATCAAGTCTCAGGCTGACCCTCGTCATGGTAAGTGTGAATAAATGCTCAATGCTGACTTGAGGGGCATATTGATGAGAAAGGAAGCCACCTCTAAGCAGATCTACGGTGGAAACAAACGGTCGGGCCCGAGTCGGGTATAATGGATACACGTTCCAGAAATACTATATCCTCCCCTTCCAAGTTTCCGATCGCTTGATCCACTGGCACAGCGCTCGAACCTGATGCACACCATCTCCGCCGCTACTGGTATTGCCCCCGAATCGTCTACATATGCTTCCGCGATTCGACCCTGCTATGTGGCGACATCTGGCAATCGTAGATTTGGGTCTGCCTTGTGACATTATGCCGCCGCCGCCGGACGTCGTGATACGACTGTCGTACACTGCTGATAAACATGTTCACACAAAAAACAACAGCAGGTCATCTGGAAAGAATCCTAGTATGATGGGGGACGCTACGTATCCCCGAGTTGCCAACTTTCCAGAGCAATCATGTTATACAGTAGATACATAGATACACTGAGGAATTTGGTTACTCAAGAAAAGAGCTATGCACTGTGTTTTGTTGTTGTTTTTTTTTTGGAGTACGTCAGTTGAGCAATACGCTCATTACATACTCCGCCGGCTACAAAGGTCCAGAAGGAGGCTAATGGGCCCTCCGGCACCCACCAAACTTCTGTACGCCGTTTGTTGGCCTTGTACTTATCTTGTCATCATGGCCAAGTACGCCTCACCCACGAAGAAAGTTCGTTTGCCGTGATCGGAACGCCAGCATGGCAGATGCTGTCATTGCCAAAAAAAATACGGTCTCCATCAGACCGCCGTCAAACGTACCTTCGATATGCTCGATCTGAAGAACCTCATGAGCTAAGATGCACACCTGGATTGAGCATTGATGCTCACTTTGATCGATGATCTACAGTCATAGTTCAACGTGCGGGCTAGAGACCAGGGACAGATGTGACGGCAGGGCACCGCGCCCTTTCAGAGAGAAATTTTCGCAAACGAAGATCTTGCTTTACCAGCGTTGTGATCAGATCAGTGCATTTGTCACGTTCACAGCACTCGTGCTGAAGTATTACCCATATCGCACTCAGTGTGAAACAAGAGCGACCCGCACGGCCATCCAGCACCCTGAGGATGAGTAGGATGACCCTACCACACGTATCCAAGGTGGCGTTGTTTGATCCGCCTTTAAGATGAATAGGAGACCTCGAGGTACAAATGCGCCGATCCTACACGCGAAAACTTCCACAAATCTTCAGGCCTCACCCAATGGATTTCCTGTGTTCGATCGGATGGGATGGATTCAGCAGAACAAAACATGAATGATTCCTGCTGGACCATTGTGATATTGTCTCGGATACAGTTCTCGGTACCACCATCACGATAATAAGACGGACCTGTCTAAAGAATATAAGCACCTTTCGGAAATTATGTTTTATACTGTCTGAACTTCGGGTCTGCTCGGACTGGAGGTGACAGGCCAAGGAAGCCAAACATGTCGTTGTAAGCCAGTTCAAGCTCAAGGGCGAAACCTGGGTGTTCAGTATTTTTCGGGAACGGTATCGACTCCGCTCGCACCTAAATGTCTCCTTCGAGGGAAGGTGATGTAATACATTCGTCTCGTTGTGTACCGCGACTTGAAAGTTGATAACGATCGCCGACTTGTTCAACAATCTTTAGCAACTTGTTTCTCACGGAAGCAAATTGCGTCAACCTCGAATCTTCACTATCTTCACTAGTCGCTCCTTTGGCACTGGCAAGTGTTTGTATTTCTGTGCACTAGCAAAACTACGCACTCAACGCTTAGGCCTAAAATATACCGCGTCGTAAAGTCTGAATCGCGTGGATTGCTCACTTCTAATATACATAGATTCAAACTGCCTCCAACTTGAACCTACAACATGGGCCACAGACATCCACTCAGGCCCGTCCATGGGGGTCAAGCGCCGGACGGCCGAACGTGGGCTATTCGAGCGTGTTTCAGCGAACAAAACGACTGTGCGCCCCGGGAACCAACGACTCACAATCGGGGCAGGCTTGTTGTTCAGAATAGCTTCAACCTTGTCGACAATCTCGGGTGTCAACTTGGGAATGACCTCCAGCGCCTTCAGATTGTCGAGGACTTGCTCAGGTTTCGAGGCACCAAGAATGACCGTGCTTGTGTTGGGGTTCTTGGCGATCCATGCCAAGGCCAGGTGGGTCACGGAACAGCCGAGTTCTGCGTATGATACATGTCAGCTTACGAACGTGTATTGCAGCGTGATATGAACCTGTCTCTGCAAGCTTGGTAAGCTGCTGGACCTTGCTGATCTTGGCAAGACCTTCCTCTTCGTTGAGGCTCTTAAGCGTGTCCTTGAAAAAGTCAGAGTGCGTAGCGAAACGAGAGTTTTCTGGGACGCCGTTGTTGTACTGAACGAAGCATTGGTACGATGTTGAGAAGATGGGCCCCCAGAGACGCAATGTGGAAATAAAATACCTTTCCGGTGAGGAGGCCGCTGGCCAGTGCTGACCATACAGTGGTGCCGATGGAATACTTTTTATACAAGGGGGCATACTCTTTCTCTGGGCGCTCACGGTGGAACATGCTGCCGGTTTAGACTGTGGGCGACTCCAACTTGAGATGAAAACGGAAGATACGCACTGGTGTTGGCATTGTTCGGCGATCGGGGCAATGAGGCCGAGTTTGTCAGCCACGTCTGTGGCAATGAAGGAAACACTAATCAAACCACGACTTTGACCACTGAAATGTTCACTCACGGTATGCCTCTTCGATGTCACGGGCGGACCACTCTGAGGTTGCCCAGTAGAAAGCCTAAGGTACGGATCAGACATGGCCGATTTTCTCAACATCAAGATCATTGCAGACTTACCCAGCCCTTTTCGATCACGTAGTTGAATGCCCGAACTATTTCCTCCATAGGGGCTATTCACTGTGTCAGCGCGTGTTTCAGTCAGAGCCGACGAGCAATAAACTGACTGGAGTAGTCGGGACGGTGGGCGAAGATGACATCGACATAGTCGAGGCCCAAGCGCTCAAGGGAAGCTTGAGTGCCTTCGATGATGCTTGAAATAGTATTGTGTGAGCGACGCAATGCGCGTAAATGGGCCAGCATAACTTGTCTCACTGTTTTCTAGACAGACCGGTGTCGTTAGGGCCAGAGCGAGTACCGAAGAACAATTTAGTCGTAATGACCATGTCACTTCGGCGGTAGCCAAGCTCTTTGATGACACGACCCCTGTAGGCAAACCGGTGAGCACCATTCCGCTCGATCAAACGTCCTTGGGAAAGGAGATGCGCACATTTCGACCTCTGAACGACCCTTGGCATAACCCTCAGCAGTATCAAACATGTTGATCCCGTTTTCATAGGCGACCTTGATGATTTCCTATGGGAGGCGTGTCGTGTCAGGAATAACATTGCTCGACACCGTCCTGTGATGGACTTGATTGTCTGATTACCTTGACTGGGTCACCAACGACGGTTCCACCCAAAGTCAACCCTGTGATACAATAGCTCGTTGGAATCCATGATGATCTGCTCAAGAACGTCTTGATTACTCACAACCACCAAGCGAGAAGACAGGGACTCGCAAGCCACTGGGGCCGAGGCGGCGGAATGGCATACCCTTGGGATCGAATTCGTACTGAACGTTGGACATGATTATCGTTTCAAAGCAGACGGTAGGTGTTTAGTGGGAAATGCTGATCGGGTCGATGGGCGGGTTTCGATATCAATATATAAGCTCCACCATTCAATTGCATTTCTAAGCAAACAAGGTATATTCGGTCCGACCAACGACATCATATCGCCAACAAAAGGTCAACAAATACCACGGATTTCGAGCTTATAAAAAGACGTGCGATAACTCACGCGTTTGGATTTTCAAGTCAGTCTCGGAAAAGATCAGGTGTTGGAAAGACGAACATCACGTGGCGAACTGTCGGCTGCTCGCTTAGCCAACGGTGCTGACAATACGTAGACCATCGATGGGCCAACCCAGCTGCGCATGGGTGTGAGGACGCGTTCGGTGGGAGAAAGCTCCACCTCGAGATTCCCGCAAACTGTTCGTCCGCAATCATATATTCGTTCACTCTCAAATGCATCACACTTCCCGGAACCCCGGTACCCCGTATGACACATTTCGTTCGTCACGAGGTCTCGGCGAATCCATGGACTCTTGGTCAGCGTTCCCTCTCGTTTGATAGGGTTTTCGACATCTTCGTTGCTTATCCGCGGCTCAACATAAATAGCTTTGTGATGCAACTCAAGGTGCGACAGACATCGAAAGGCTGGACGGGTGACGAATGGAAGTAGCGCCATGCGTTAAGCACCCAGATACGCGGACGGCACTGCTCCGCTCTTGGACGACTCCGTAGTCATAAACGTTGAGTTCTGGCTTTCAGCTTGGGACTGCCCTCTGGGACTGGACTCTCAGTTAATCGTTGTCTTTACAATGCCTCTATTCGGATGCGATCTCGGGTGCCCTGAATTTCTGCACGTCCTCCTACTCTACCGATTCCAGTCGCAGGAGCGATCAAACACTAGGTTGTCAGTGATGCATCAGCCGAATTGGTGCAGCGTGACGTTATTCACGGAGTAGAACGAATGATCAGCAATGCTTTAGGAACCGAACGATCGGTACATAGGTTACTGATCATCGATCTTTGCCAGTGTAGACCAAACCAATTGTGGATATCCTATCTGTCAAGCTTCGCTGAACAGATCGATTCGTCAAACGATATGCAACTTAGTCTCAATCAAGTGAATCGAATATTTAGATCTGAAAAAAAAAAACAAAGACAATCATTTCGACTACGCTCAAGAAGTCTAAGGGCAGCGGCAGTTGAATGTCAGCAAACATTTTACGTCTTGCAGGATACATCGATCGTATGATTCAACACAACTTCTTCCACTCTAAAAGAAAAACGACGAAAAAATAAGTCTGCGAGTAATGGGAAGAAACCACCAGTAGAGCGAAGTAGTGAAAATAAGGTAAGAATGTACAAGATAGAGTGAGCGTTTGTGGTTCGGTGGACCCATTGGACTATGTTACAGCGGCCAAGATGCAGTTGAAAACAAAACTTTTAGCGGGAATGAAACATACGACTGTCAACCCTGGTCACATTGAAAAAAAAACACCCCCTTTCGCGAAAAGGTATATCCGTAGCCAGTACGATGGACAAGCGTAGGTACGAAATCACATCATGTTAGAGTGTGATACTTCTCGTCTTGTGCTGTGTCCTCGCTGTCTCGATCTACGACCTTGTAGTGCCCTTCTTCAGCGAACGCAGCGAGCGTCGGATTGTGGACTGGGATAGCTTCAATGTCACAGTGACCTTTGTCTTCGTCAATCTGAGAGACGATAGTGGTCTCGACATTGACGTTAAGAGCCATCTTTAAAATGATGTCAACAACGCAAGGGACAAAAAAATAGCATATCAAGATACACACACTCTTCTGAGTCATGTTTGGATTGAGCATACGGTTCTATCACAATTGCAGAGAAGGCAGAGATTAGCCCAGGTCGTACGGATGATCTTGAACAAAGACGAACCGAGAAGTGACTCCTGTTGATGGGGCTAGCTAGGGGGGGACCTCCGTGGCCTTCTCGTTCGCTCGAGTACATGCGATCAACTCTGAGACGTTTGCGCATGTTAAGTCTAGGGAGAGATTAGCAATGATTGATGATTATGTTTCAGACCAGCGTACGTAGCAAGCAAGGAGTTGGCATATACTGAGATCAACGTAAGCATATTTTTCAACACGAAATTTGAAAGCCCACATTTTGCAATAGCAAAGTGCATCCCGAGGAAAATCAAATTGTGGCGCATGACGAGCCACTACAAACAACGTTAATCCATTGTCGTACACGAGGAATAGGCACACGAACACAAATCAACGAAGCAATTGTCACGAGACTGATTAACGGAGTGGTCAGACTAATGCAAATATTGAGGCCATCCATGAAGACGCACCATGTGACACTACCAGTCTCGAGGGTGTATAAAATCAACGAGTTGATGATGTGGTTCATGCTATGGGAGATTATAAGAAGTAGTCACGAGGAGCAGTGGGATTATTTACTTAGCAAATCCGGTCTTTCTGCTACCAAGGAAGATAATCATGATGATGGTGATGATAAACTCAACCGACGCGGAAAGTGTGACACCGGTCGTGAAAACCCACTAACACTTGGTAAACGCCACGAACACGATATATGTGAGGCTCTTACTGAAGGGTAAGGTTTGATGAACAGTGAGTATCGCTTCAGGTGAATACTACACAAGAGTGAGATGACGAGCAGTTAAAAACCGAAAGTTATACCACGTACATCTCGCCAGTTGACACTTGATATACATAAGAAGGGTGAAATTAATTTCCATGGATGTGAAGTAAGGCTTACCACAAGCAGAGACTAACAAAAACAATCAATAAGCAGTCGACATTGAATTGACCGTTACTCACAAAGACGGAGGAATGCAAGGAAAACCTAGGGGCCCATTTTTGCATAAGGACAGGTAAAGTAAGAGTGACCACACTTACCACTGGGGCGGCATAATACCACTTCTTCGTCACTGCGAAGAGATCAAGAACGTGACAAATCGCGTGAAAAAGCGACCTCTTACACATCCGAATTCTGTTTGCGAAGAAACTGCAATGAAATACATTCATCAATACTCTTGTAATCGGAAAATGGAGTAGGAAAAGACCAACCAGTGCACCATGAACGTGACTACGGCAGTAACGGCTACTGATAGCTACAAAGGAAAGCTTGAATAAGGTCTTCTTTCTCAGGGAAGGATACATACCCCAAGTGCACTAAAAAAAATGAGCACTAGGCACGAAAGAGAAGGCAACAGAAGACTCACGATGGAATAATGTCCATATGGTCTGGGTTATTATAATTGGAAATAACCGACTCCCAAACGGCATCGATGATACAGATGGTGTGCATCAAATCGAATGCCCAGACCGCAAAAACCTTGGAACGTTGTCAATGGACCGTCTGCAGAGCTGAAAAACATGTACGCACCAAAACCTTTGTCCATAGGTAGTCACCAGGGTATAGTTTGTAATATAGCACGCATTGTACGAAAACAATGCCGGTGAGGCTGGTGTATAAACTGGTGAGCACATCGCAGGCAAGTATTATTTAGGACCTTACGCGCATCCGAAGCAAGTGCCAAGGAGGATTGCACCATATACTGTTGCGACAGTAGCCACATCGCCAGGAACAGTCATCTTGGGGATGTGGAGAAATAGCGAAAGCAAGTGAAACGAGAGGACGCGAACGCAGGGGGTTCACTAAAGAAACGGACATTGTGGGTGGAAGCTTTTGTACGTTATTTGTTCTCATTGACGCCCGATCGAAGGTTTGGGCGGGGTGCAAAACATTTGCTGGTGCTTTCGTCATATTCCTGCGAAGTTGGGCGAATTCTTGACGGAGAACATTTCTGAATTTTAATTCGACAGCCCGCATGCCGAAGTGTCCATCGGGTAGTGTTTCCCACGGGTGAGCCGAGCGCCGAGCCAGCAAACCAGTTACCCGTTGACCCTCATCGTGTGATTGCTCGTGAAGCCACTCGACCACGACTACCGTCCATGGGCGAATCTGTGGAGCTGCAGTAATTGATTCCGAAGAAGATAGCTACTCTCATAATGGAAGAGACAAGCATGAACGCGCTACCGCTCGGAATCTTGGAGAACAAAAACATGGGCCACCCGTAAAATGCATCATTACGAGATTCGGACGGGCCCGCTCGACTTCGCTGTCAACAAGTTCGTGCCAGCTGGCGCGAGGAATTCCACAAATCCGGTTCCCACTCGTCCCTGAAGAGAACACATACAATCGCTATATTAAATAACTTACGCATACGTCCATTACCCGAGTCCCGAACCGTACGGGATCATAATTTATTCACGGTTGACCCGGAACCACCTACAAAACAAACCACCTGCACAAGCTTTGAAGCATGACCCCACTCGTGACATGTCGTCGATGTTTATACTTTTGTTGAGCGCCTGGCTTTTTCCACTGTGTCAGAATACTGCCTTGGAGTGAGCCGCTACCGCAAAGATGTGCGCCACGTTGATCGGTGGCAAACGCTCAGCGGTGCATTTTACCAAATACATAGTCGCGACAGGGGCTTTAAACTGACGACGGGTTACCGTTTATTATCGAGGCACATGGATCCAAGGTCGACCGTTTCTTCCATCAAGCACAGCATCGGTCCGAGGAGCTCAGGTGCTGAATGGGGTTTGTGTGCGGAATATTGGAACACGAAGCACTTCACTACCCCCATTACTACAAGTACTGTCAAGTCCGCGGGCGCACCCGAGTGACGAAGTTCTGTCGTATGATGCCATGTTCAAGAACTTGGGGCTCTCGGTCAGAGTCATCGATCAATCCACGCACGGATTGTGACGAGAACCACGACCGAAGTAGCTTGAAGGATGTTAGGGCTGAACGTTTGAACTCCCCAGCACTTGGATCAAATGCCACTGATTGCTTGCTAACCGAATGCATGCCATCACTAAATATCACTACTACATATATAATGCAACGACTATTGCCCTAGTTTCTCTTCGTAGTCTACTTGGAGACCATGTGAGGAGGCTTGCTAGCTGAGGTGATCGCGGATCGGTATCTTTGCAATTCGCTGGCCGGGTCCTGTGGGAGCATAATGTTAAGCCGGATCTCCGGAGACAGCTGCGGTCACAAGACAAGTAGCTTATAAAGAAAAAGATACCCCGACAACGGGCGCCGATTCGAGTCAACAGCCGTCTCCTACATCCACGTCGTTGGACGCTGTCCACATTATTTTCTGTCCGTATCACCATGCCTGGCACAGCGCTGCCTCCATTTCCGACTGACGTCCGCACCCACCCTCTCCTTGTCATCGATTTCGGCCTCCTTAGTGCCGGTGATGCGACGGAGCTTGATCGCCTCTGGGAGGCGGCGACATCCATCGGGTTCTGGTAGTAAGTGATAACAGATTCCTCCTACGTTATACTGGAAAAGATCACGCATCATTCTAATATTACTTCCCAGCCTCAAGAACCATGGTGCCGATCGGGAAGTCGGCGCCATGTTTGATATGGGGGTCGAGACAATGGCGCTCCCCCTCGAAGAGAAGATGAAATTCGAACAAGGAGATGAGGGACGTTCGTTCGGGTACGTATCACGTCATCGGATTTCATTTCCCATATCTCTTCTACCACTCGGAGGCTGATCAATATCGATAACATTTCGTCCCACCCGATTGCAGATACAAGAAAGCTGGTGCCAATGCGGTAGATGCCACCGGGTAAGTAGTCCCAATGGGACTCTAGTCTGCGTGAAAATAAAGTGTTACGAATGGTCGATACAGAGCGTTGGATGCCATCGAGTTCATCAACGTTTCGAAAGATGACGCGCTCGCCTTCCCTAATGTCGTCCACAGGACATACCCTGCGCCGACCACGGCAGCAATCCCCACCGCCGTAGCACCCTTTATCCGCAAGTCTCTTGAGGTCAACAACACCATCTTGCGCGTCTTCAATGATAAGCTAGGCTTACCAGCTGGCACGCTTGAGCGGCTGCACTCGGATAGCGAGTATAGCGGCAGCGAATCCAGAGTGATCAGAGCACCACCGATGCCTGAGAAGGGTCTCGCCGATAAAGCGACGCTAGGAGCACACACAGACTTTGGATCACTGGTAAGCGCGGTTAGCTTTCGCGTCGACCCTCTCGCCTCAACAGACCCAACGTAATTCGCCAGTCTTTTTTGCACAACAGGCTCGGAGGCTTACAGGTGATGCCGCCCGGTCACACGGAGTGGTTCTATGTCAAGGTCCGTTACCGACAAACTCACGGCATTCACCCGCATATAACGCGCACGCACACAGCCCCTTCCTGGCCATGCCATTTGCAACGTTGGTGACGCGCTCTCCGTCTTCAGCGGTGGTATCCTTCAGTCCAACATCCACCGCGTCGTCCCACCCCCGGGCGCCCAAGCCGAACACGAGCGCTGGTCGCTCGTCTTCTTCACCCGTCCCGGTAACGCAAGGATTCTCCGTGCACTCACGGAAGACAGCCCACTCATCGCAGATGCCGTACGAAAGCAACCCGAACGCAACTTTGAGACGGACTCGACCGCCGAGGAGTGGTTCGCCAGGCGCGTCAAGTATCAGAGGATCAGCAACAGAAGGGTGAGTCGTCCCGCCCCCTTGCTCGTTTGTTGATGTCTGATCGAACATGTTCGCTAGGGACCCGAGACGTGGGCAGCGAGCAGGGGTACGGAACATACTCCCACAGTGGCGTAGCGTGCGCGACTCGCATCACGTTGACGAATCTCACGGAATCGCGCGTATGGTTGTAAGAAATGGATCTGCCTGTATGCTTGGACCGACGTATCGGATCTCTATGTACATTCAGTTTGCGATCGCCCACTCGGATGGGTTCTGTACTACATATATGTCTTTGCATGCGTACCGTTTATTTTCCTGCGAGATCAAAAAACAAAAAAGTCCACGCTGGCATGACGCTCCGTTCCACATTCCATCGGAGCAAGTTTTTCTGGCCATCAGATAATCGGATAATGCCTTCTTTTCTTTCTCACGTTGATATCCGATCAGCGCAATGTGCTCTCTCAATTTCTTAATCTAACCCTCTGGAAATAACTCGCTGCATCATGAAAAAACGCCTACGATATGAAATAGAAGAGGGGAGCAGATAAGGGCACAGGAACGTCCGAACGACCGCACTGCAACGCCCGCATACGCAAAGGCACCGTAACACCGCGGTCCCGCCTACGTTTCCTATATTGGTGGTTTGCCATCCCTTTGAGCTATGTATCCAAGGCGAACGGACGCTCATCAATCTCGGGACAAGCGAGCGAGGAAAGGAAAAATGAGGCCACACTCACACATGGTAATCCGATCTCCCAGCGAGAGCGCAATCCCCTGGGTTTTACTCCGAATGCGGACGTGGCCCACTATCGTACCCAGGTCGGTACGTTCGATGCTGAGATTTGCAAGCGCGTCTTCGCCTGTCGAACGCGCGCGCAATGACGTGCAGCCACATGTGTGGTCACGTGGTCATGCCAATCCATCAATACCATGGTTTATCGAGAATTTGGAAATTCGGACTGACCAAACAGACTTCTGGCGTACATGTTGGCAGACAGGAAATCGCACTCGCCAGACATGGCACCGTCTGGCGTCAAACACGACATGTTCGTCGACTTCATGACGTGTTTGAGGTAGTCACGTGGGTCGCTGATGGCAACTCAGCCGTCGAACACCCGCAGGCAAGGCACTTGGAGGAACGTACGACATGTTGGTTGAAACATTGACCCGATTTTCCCACTCGAACTCCGTCCACATGCTGCGGAACTGATGGACATCAACAAAGGTCACGTCAGCGCCATAAGATTCGCAAACACGAGGTTCGATTGGAGTATTACCTGAGTCTCGTTGCAATAAGCAGGTTTGATATAATCCATGATGTCAATGTGGATATCGTTCAAGATCACGCAGGACTCTCCCAGGCCAGGACCTTCCCAGAGAATGCTGCCGAAAATGACGCCAGTCTCTGTCGACGAAACTTTGATGGTAGCCTTGATGCTCTGGAAGCCGTGGGGAGCGATAGTATAGACAGCTGGTCGTTCGACGAGTTTTAAATCTCCCAAAGTAGCAAAATCGAGACAAAGATTTTGCAACGTATTAGAGGTTTGATTCACCAACAGGACATCTGGGGTCACTTAGAGGTACGGTCAAGCCAGGACACACTGGGAACCCACCAAGAAGGATATCAAAACCGTGCATCTTCACGTACGCTTCGGCGTATATCGGGTCAGAGAAACCTAACACCGTGAGTTGTATAGTGTAATGCGAATGATGCTGAAATATGACTCACCGGTAAGCTGTGATATCCTGCTCAAGTTAGAGATGAAATCTTCGTGTACCTCGGCAGCGCCGGTCGCTTTGCCCAGATCATCCGCGTACTACGGACATCTTGAGATACGACCGTGACACAACAAACGTTAGCTTACGTTGAAAGCGTCATCCGATTTTTTCGAGAACTGGCGGAAATTGAGGAGATCGTCCACCTGCACGATACTTTCCTTGGTGCTCTCCGCCTCTTTCTTTTCTGCCGCACGCTTCTGCTTGACATATCAGTACTTAAACTCGACATCTCGGAGCTTCAAAAAAAAGTAGGACACACCTCCTGAGCTCCCAACATCTTTCCGTACGCGACCCGAGTGTCTCTTAGGAACATATCGTTAACTTCACTATGGCCCCTGAGTTCACTCAGAGTCTGGATACAGCTCAAAATGCGTTCGTTAGAGTCCTCATCGATCGGAACTGTGACCAATTTTGATTGACCGACACGAATGATGGAAGTCATCATGAGCATGACCTAAGTAGAGTTGAGTAATGTAGATGGTGACATTGAAGGCATCACAGATTACCTCTGCACGAAGAGCATTGGCTCTGGTGGGGTCGTCGCTCGATTCATCGTACCGTAGGACGAGTTTCGTCAAGGCAGCCGCGAGAACGGCGCCAGTAAAGAAATCGCCACCCAGGATCAGTGCTAGCAGCGCATGTCAGTCATGCGTGTTCGACTGCAGATCGTCAACAAACATACCTCTAAGTGGAGGTTTGGACTTGGTAGTGGACACCCTCGCTGGTGTGGTTGACGTGTAGGCCGTTTCGGTCGCGTAGGTTCCATCTGCCAACACTTTTGGTTTCGTCCCTCCGCTCTGAGAACCGCCGACGCCACCCTCTTCGACCCCCTCAGCAATGTCACTCCCCTCTGCTTCCCTCATCTCAGCGGCCAAGATTGGAATCTCTCCGATCGTCACCCGAACCTCGGTCATCGTTTGTTCAATGTCGTCCACACCCTCTACGTACTCTCCCAATATCCAAAGGACTCCTCTAAACACCTTGCCGCTCTTTATGCTACTCAGCGTTGCCGTTAATTTTTCGGTAATCGCTGGTCGGAGGGATGGGAACTTCTCGACGACTTCTCGAACGAAAGCAACGACATCCATCGCTGAGGGGTTATTAGAGTCTCCGAGGAAATCCATCAGGGCGTGCACAACGCTAGCGGCCACTTCGGAGAACTTGATAGCCATGACGTGGATACTTTGGATCAAAAGCTGTCGATATTCAGGTATCTATGAAAGGAGGCATGAATATTATTTCGTATATTTGGAGATGTTAAAACCTTGTCATAATCCTGCTCTTGTGTTCGTTGAAGTTGTTTCTTGAGGAATAACACAACTTCCTCGACATTCCGGGTAGAAGTCATACTCAACACGATGCTCATCGCCTTTCGGCGTACTTCCATGTCAGCACTACTTCATGCGTCAAAGAAAGGAAAAGGGCAGGTGTTGGATTGGGCTTGCCTAGAGAGAACTTGCAGGACGTCCATGATGAGTCCATCCAATACGGCACCGTGTCTTGAACGGAGTGTATCCAGCCTGTCAAGCACGATGAGCTTGACGTTATTGTCAGATTCCTTGATGATAAGGTTAACGAGACACGATGCCGCAGCTAACAGTGTGCAAATTCTATTTTGTGTCTAGGAAAAGAGAGGACGGAAGATCACACCTTTGACTGCAGCAGGGTTTTGCGTAAGTGTAGTGAGCGTGGTGGCGGCCTCATACTTGACGGCGTGCGACGACGAGTTGAGCAACTCGAACATGCATCGGATATATCGAGGCTATTCGCCACCAAGCCAGATGATGAGATCCACACGCCTGTATTATCAATGTCACTCACTTTATGGGTAGTATCATTCATGCAGTCCATCCGGACGACTTCGATGATTGCCATCTGTAGCCCTTCGTCCATCGAGGCCACTCCATCCCAGACACTCCGCAGCCACTCTACTGCTTTGTGCATTGCCACGCTGGCGAGAAACACGAACGCGTTCCGCTTGCATGTTGCGTCAGATTCCGCAGCAAGGAAGGTCTGCATCAGCTCCGCGGCATCCGGAACGAGAGACTCATGTTCGCGATGAACCGTATAGAGGGCAAATACGGCAGCTTTCCTCACATAAGAATGGCGGTGTTCGAGATTGGCGCGGAGGGTAGGAATGAGTGGCTCGAGAAGCTCGATGTCCCTGGTGATTTTTTGAAGGAAGCGAAGGGTAGCACCGCGAATATATTCGTTTGGATGTTGCTGGGGGCATGCACAGCGGACGTTCAATCTTCTTCAGTAATATTCGATAGAACAGAACGTACCAGGTCATTGCGGATGGCGTTGCTAGACGACGCAGGTGAGAAGAGAGTAGCAGAGCGATGACGGAAAGACACGCACACGACAAGGATCATCTCCTGCTTGAGTTTTCCATTCTCGTCATACTTTGGACACACTTCCCAATAAAAGTGAAGCAATTTCTTGAGTTGCTTGTGCTTCGAGGGCATGATATATTGGATAATCGGCATCAACAGTGTGGGCTGGATGCGACGCACGAACATAACATAAATCTGCAATCTAGGGTGCGGCCGTATGACGCTCACCTGAGGATTGCCGTTGATGGTCGCGACTATAATTTTGCGCAACGTGTCTAGTTTGTCTTCATCGGAGCCTTTCTCAAGAGCTGTCCGCAGCTCTTGTGTGGAGGGCGTCTCTACTGTATCTTCGAAAACGACCGTGTAGCATGGTGCCTCTCCCGACATGGTGATCTCGTCGTCGTTGTCCGGCGTGTCAATGAGTAACGTAGTCTCAAACAAATACGATGTTATCTGCAAGTTTGGGGAAAACAAAAGCACAGCATAGAGCACCAACAACCATAAACCCAGCCCCTTTTCATCGTCAACCCTTACCACATCATGCCTCTCGCAAGGATCCGTGAGGATCGGTTCAAGAAAGCGGAGCACGTAAAACTCGATGAAGCTATCAGCCGAGTATATCCCAAGGAAAACAGCTATTTCAATGATGACGTCTATGCCGCGTTGCTCTCGACAATTGTCGAATGCTCAAACGACAAATTGAACCAGAAATACCGCGA
>JBBPLQ010000131.1:0-23135 GCA_038089855.1 Royoungia palumana
CAGACCTTTCCGACTCGATCCGTACCAACGTCATGGGGCCCGCCCTCATAGCACGGCATCTCCTCCCGGCGATCGAAAAGTCAAACAGAAAGGTGATCATGAATGTGACCTCCGGTCTTGCAAGTATTGCGAGCGATCACGGGAAGAAAGCGGCCAGCTACAGCATGAGCAAGGCTGCACTCAACATGCTCGTATGTCCGATCCAGCTGTTGATCGTCTGTGTCGTCGTTTTGATGTGACGCTGGGCCCTAGACGTACAAGCAAGCTCGTGAGCGTCCGGACCTGATTCCCATCGTGTTGGACCCCGGCTGGGTCAAGACCGACATGGGGGGCAAAGGCGCGATGCTCGAACCTCATGAGAGCGTAGCGGGGATCCTGCGAGTCGTGCAAAGCTTGACTAAGGAGAACGCGGGAAAATTCTTTGGGTATGGGGGCAACGAAATTCCTTGGTAAAATTTGAAAGTGAAGTCAGTGAAAGTCCTGTTATCAGATGTCCATGTGTCTTCGTCTTACTGTAGACATCGTCGATACGGTCGAAAAATGACTCTGTCTTGACTTTATGACGGCCTCCTCAGCCAGTCCAAACCAGTTGTACAAAAGACCTTTCCGCTTGCTTGCTGGCATTCCCGAGCTTTCATCGAATGTTTGTCTGGGATGAACGAGAGTGGCCTTGAAATCGCAGACGCATCTCCAACTCGTCGATTCCTTGAATTTCTCGCCGGTCGAGATGGCAATGGAGATGTCGCACCAGTTCTTTGATGACCGTTGGGACGTCTTCACTTCTGTGTCGGAAGAAGAAGCAGCGCAATCAACTGGGACGATCGCGTCGCACAGGTTGTGTGAGTCGGTGTGACATGCAAGGTAACTGAAAGGGGCGTTTAGGATGTCTAGTGATCTCCAATTGTCGGACAAAGTCAGCGGATCGAGGTTGGTGGAACTTGAAATTGTCAATACGTCTTCAATCTCAATAGTTCATCTGTGTCGCTAGTCTACGAGAATATGGTTGAGTATATTTGGGAGGACGGCATACAAGGGAAGGTTGGAACCTGAGTTCTGAGATCTAGACCTGAGGGAGGCAAAGGTGGCCCATCCAAGATCGTCCCCGCCCGGAAGAACCCATAGTATCTGCATCTGCATTCCAGACATCTGATGCGCATATTTCGACTACCATATTCCCAGCCGTTCAAACTAATCTCGCAAACAACACCACCAGGAAATCCAGCATCATGGATCGCATTTCCGAACTCGGTGTCACTACCTGCCTAATCTAATACTAACGACCTTCGATAAGCAATGTCGCTAAAGTACGTCCAGCACGCATACGCCGTCTATCAGCTTATTCAATATCTGTGGTGTAATCTCTTCTAGCTGGACGGTGATCAAAGACTCTGCAGCGACCCTCTCGAACGCAGCAACACCTCCAAGGTTCCGTGCGAGTAATAACGCACCAAAGGGTTGCCTAAGTCGAGAGAGGAGTTGGAGTGCGTGTTGTCGTTTGTCCGTCAGCGATATTGTGGAAGGGGGTAAGAGAGATGTTGTTTCTCCGGCAGAGTACGTAGCGGCTCGCGCACGTTGGAATGGTCTACGAGCGACGGCCAGCGCCGTTCGTGTTTGCGAGATGGCTGACGTCAACGTAGAGGAGATGGAGGACGATCTCGCCTTGCGAGTCGAGGTGGACTTGTCCTTCGTACTCTCTTCGGGTATGGTCTGTGTCATGCCACTGACGAGTTGTCGGTCAAGGAGAAAATCAATCCAAGGGCAAACGAGATAGGGGGAACTTAATTGAGGGAGGTCTTCTTTGGTTATGATCTGTACAATCCCGAGTGCCGACGTCTGTGCACGGAACACCCCTTCCGATGAAGTCTGTGACGCCGATATAGGACCAAGTTTGAATGCGATACAAGGAAGTTTCATTCTTTTTCCGGAAAATGATGCTACGGGGAGCTCGTTGACTTGGTCGTAAAGCTCCATGACTAACGTGAGATCAATTGGCGATCCACTCAATCCCGTAGTGAGGATGTCCATCCTGACATCTTCAACGACCGATGGAATGTACGACCGGGGTGGTCCGTCGAATACGATGACGCTGGCTGGCAGACAACTGTTGAAACTCCCGGATTTCCCCGTCCATGCCAGGATCCTTGTGTCTCCCGAGCTTGCAAGTAGCTGTGCCAATAGTCGCCCAAGTGCCTGGTCCCCCTCGCCATATACAATAGGCAAGGAGACGGAGAATATCCCAAATAACGAGTATGCTGCATCCTCGACGAGGGTCGTCTGACGCCTCGAAGCTAGACACAGCTTCTCTCTTATGTCGCCTAGCCCCGGACGAAGCGCCGCCAATGCTTGTATTGAAACGCCAGTCGCTTCCTCCATCTCCGCGACAATCTCTGGCGAGGCTTTATGGTTTGGGACGTCGAGATTCCTATAAGGTATCCAGTCTTCGGTGTAGAACCGGACTACCTTGGAGGCGTGATACTCCTGAAACGTCCATGCCCGACTGTTCCATGTACTTCGCACGAGGGCACCGGGTTGTGATAAAAAACTGACACCACGGAGGAAAACGATGGTGACCGCAGATCCTTGATACCATTTGAACATAGAGACCAGGGCTTCTTGGAGCACGAAGTGTTCTGCTTTATTTATGCAGCACGTATCGCTCCAAGCCCAATTCAACCATGCATCCCGAACAACTTTGCAGAACATTCGAAGTTTGTTGTGAGGGCCGGATTCCTCGAGATCATATACCGCAGTGCGTGTAACTGTCTCGAAAAGAGGTTCGTTCCCTTCCCAGCTGTGTGAAAGCATGGCGTAGCCATAATACTTGATAATCTCGTGCTTGATGCGGACAAGGTCCATATGCGTCGTCATCGAGGAAATCAGTTCTTTGAAAACTGGAAGGGCTTCGAATGCGACAATTTGTTCTGACCTATTCAGAAGGCGACCAGTAAGGGTGTTGATTAGTACCGGTGGCAATTCACGGATCACATCTTGAACCATGTTGCGGATTGCCACTTTCGTCTCCTCTGGATTTACATATTCGCGGTAGCGTTCTAGGGGGTGGAATCAGTGCATCAGTGTCAACAGATTTTGGGCACCGACATCCTCACCGCGAACCTCCTGGTTGTGTGATTGCCCAATCCTCGAGAGCATCGTCTCAAACGCACGTATCGCGTCTTCATGCTCTCCCAGCTTGTGCAACGCTGCATGTTTTCTCTCGTACCCCCACGGGGACGAAGGATCCAGAGCGATCGCCTTATAAAATGACGCCTCAATAGAGTAAACCTGCACAAATGAAGGATACACACTCTGTTCGCGTCACCAATGCCTCCTCCCATAAATCATGGGCAAGGTATACCTTGCTTCGCTTGGTGAAGAGATCATGCGGTGTGGTTGGATTCAGGGATATTGCAGCCGAATAGTAGGAAATGGCATCATCATACAACCCATCACCCATTCCAACATCTCCGAGGTTTTCCAACCTACCTAAGAAACAATTAATGATGATATAATTGATGTCCTGTGACAATCTGAGAGCACTCACTGATAGCCCATTCTGCATCTGCACGGCGAGGACATTCCCACTCTGCCATTTCGTCCACCATTTGGTGGAAACAATCTCTCGTGTCCATTGTGCGACCGGTCGTCTCCAGGTATTCGCATATGACGCGATACGCTGCGAACCTCAGAAACTTGACCATAAGAATGACGGCGATACCGAAATAAGAGTGAATACTCACATCGTCGATGGCAGTCATGGCATCCTTCCAGGAACTATGAGCCAACGTCGCTTTCGCCCATTCTCTCAGGAGTGTCATCCAAGGATGAGAATCAAATGATACGGGCATTGGCATTACACCTTGCCCGCCCATCTTCTCATCGCCCCCGGGAGCGACAAGGCATCTTCGCGTGAAATCTATGGTTATTTTAAGCACAAAAACCAACAAGTGAAATATGAATGTGCCTGAAACCCACTTAGTGAGCTTCTCGTTCACATATACTTCATCGCCGAAAGTGTCAATGATCTTCAGCAAGATGTGTCCTGCCTGCTCCGTACGACTTCCTGCTTGTAGGGCTTCACAGAGACGCTGTTGGATTGTGATGGAGAGATCATCAAATTTCCATCCGCATATCTATCAAAGTAGCGATAGATCCCAATGTATCACTGAATAACAGCGCGGAAGCTTACCAAGGATAGCAGCAAAGGAATTTGACCCCCATAGTATTCCATCCGGGCTCGTGCATGCTCCAATAATTGTATTGCAGGCCCATACGCACTACTTGCCATATGTGAGTTTGCGAGCAGAAGGTACATATAAGCCTGCAGTGCGTCAAAGGTGATACTCGCCGGAGGGCAGTTGTTCACCGTGCACATACCTGAACCGCATAACATATTGAGTTGAAAGGGACGGTGATAATGAGGTCATTGAGGCGGGATATTGCATCGTCGTGGTCACCGGCCATAAACGTGATTACGGCCTTGAGCACAATATGTGAGTAACTGTCGAAAGGACTTTCAAAGTAATGGGACACACACCTTGATCAATAGCAGAAAGCTAACATGAGATGAATGGATATGTTGAAATCCAGTATCGCATAAGCGAAATCCCTTGTATTTCTCTCCTTTTCCAACAAGCGCAATGCTCATCGCGATATAACCGATGGCGGTGGGATGAATTCTGAGGGACTTTATATATTATTACTAGTACCGATGTCAGTATATGCGACCGAAATGCAGGACATACCTTTTCTGCATCACTAATTGCGTCATCCCACTGTTGCAAGCGTGTTTGGATGAGTGCTCGAGTGGTAAATAAATGGTGACAAGGATTCTCGGAGACTGTGGTAGTTAATAATGCTTCTGCTTCCGCGAGCTGATCGTTCTTCCACAGGGTGAGGACGGTGTCGTCAATCTGGATGTCTGGTTCCTGGAATGTGCCGGAAACATGAAGAGGTGGATCAACAATCATATGAAAACAAGATAAGAGCCAAAAACACGATGCTTACACAGATGCACGTTAGATACTTGACACTAATTTTCCCTTCCTTTCCTCCAATGGCGAGAGATCGGTCGTCTGGCGAGAATGTGATTGAACATATGTCTTGAGGGTGATGAATCGAACCAAGCTGGCTTTGCGTCGAAACATCCCAAAATGTGACAGTACGATTTGCAGCACATGCAAGAAAATCACCATGCTTCGGCTGGGCAATACACGAGATGTCGCTACTCTCAGGAACACACCATTCAGAGAGCGTCGATCCGGTAAATGGGTCAATTTTCAGGATATTGCCACTGGAAGCGACGAAAATATAATCACTTGACCAGAGGACACCGGCGTTGATCCCAGCCATAAGTTTCAGCGGGATGTCCAGGAGTAATTGGCCGACGGTGCTATATATGCGTATCGATTCCTGAGTAACTGTAGCAATCCGATCCCCTTGAGGCGAGAATTTTACTGCCTTCACTCCATGTTCATGGTGGAGTGACAGTACTCGTTCGCGAGTTGCAACATCCCAAACAGTTGCCATACGGTTGTCCGAAGCGGTGACAAGACGAGACAGGTCAGGTGAGAAATCAAGTCCAGTGAGGTCGCCATCGTCCTCCCATAAGGAGAACACTTGTCGGTACGTATTTCCGTCTACTCTGCTCCAGCCTATGGCTGTCGCGATCCATTTGCCATCCTTCGCGACGACGAGGCACCCGATACGCCCGGCTTCCGTTGGGGAGTCTTCGACTTGCCACCTCCCCTCCATGACTTGCCGTCTTCCATCCTTCGTCCTCCATAATTGAACCCCTTCCACACCACCGCCGAGGAGAAACTCGCCACCTACTGAAAACGCCAATGCAGACAGCGAGCGGCCGGTGTCGATCTCGGTAGCCGAGCAGCACCCTTGACGGATGGTGAGGACCGACAGAGAGCCGTCTTGACAATTCTTGCTGGACATTGGGTGAGAATGGTTGCGGCGGGGGACTCGGAGGGATCTGTACCTGTGAAGCCGTGACACACGCGGTCATCATGACCGTGACCCTGACAAAGGCGTTTCATTTTTTTTTTAGGCTGCGTCTTGACGACATCACTTTGAAGGGGCCTTTTTGAAGCCTGTACCTGTACTTGCATAGGATACTTGACTGACAATAGCACCGGCCAACTTGAAAATGGTGTATCATACCTAATATCGAAGTGAGTCCCCGAAACGAACCGATCTTGGCGGCGGCCTGACACGTGCTCATGAGAAGGCGAATCACGATTGTGTCCATAGCGCTATTAGCCTTGTCTCTCGGCCACTTGGCTATTCGCGATAATGCAATCCGTAGTGCGCTGGTACCCTCCTGCATACGACGTTCGTGTCGAGGAGGTCCCTATCCCAACGTAAGTGTATCCCAGCATAGTAATAACTGCAGTGTGACGTTTACTTCCATACAGGATAGAACATCCAGACGATGCGATCGTCAAAGTCAAGGTATGCATATCTTGCACATGGACTCTGATGAAAACGAGACCTTCCTTAGCTCGCAGGACTGTGTGGCAGTGATTTACATCTCTATCGCGGGACGGACTCAGAGCGAGTGAAGGAACCGTGAGTCACCAGCCTATGACCATCAACGATTCACAGACGAAAATCCAATGTACAAGTTTCGTATGTGGACATGAGTTCATTGGGGAAGTGGTCGCCCTTGGTTCAAATTTTCATTCCGGTACCGCTGGTCGTCCACCACTGTATTCTACTCTCAGTGTTGGAGATAAAGTAGTGTCACCGTTCACCGTGTCCTGTGGAGAGTGCCAGTACGTTTATCGTATCCTCCGTCTTTCGTCAGAAAACTGTCGTGACTTTCATTAGTTACTGCCGGGTCGGTTTCACTTGCCGCTGTGTTGAGAGTCGCCTCTTTGGAACACCGAACACGCCAGGGGGACAAGCCCAGTATGTTCGCG
Source organism: Royoungia palumana (assembly GCA_038089855.1). Classification (NCBI taxonomy): domain Eukaryota; kingdom Fungi; phylum Basidiomycota; class Agaricomycetes; order Boletales; family Boletaceae; genus Royoungia; species Royoungia palumana. Next base: position 6,930 of record JBBPLQ010000131.1, read on the forward strand.
TCCCTCGTGCGGGCGGAACGCTTTACAACCTCAAAGAGATATCGGCCGCTTTTGCGAGTGCTTGCCAAGAGACGGTTGGAAGACTCGCTGACGCATCACTACTGTTGCTGTGCGATATCTTACCAACCGGGGTGTTCACAGCATCCCAGGCGCTGAGTCACCCAAAGATACAGCCAATGCTGACATCGAGGCCATACCCTCAGGATTCGAAGGTATTCCTACTCGACAGCGGTGTTTCTGTCCCGTTGAAGGCAGAAGACAAAGTTTTGACGATCGCGATCCTTGGCCTTGGGCCGGTAGGAGTGGTGCGTCAATGGTCGCTCGCTATGCCATACAATGTCATTTATACAACCACGAACGAGAACAGTGCGCATGTATCGCGTTGCTCGACCTGCTTTATGCACAAAACGTCGAGTTTCGCATTGTCGCGATTGACCCAACCGAAGTCCGGCGAAGGAAAGTGAATGCTATATACGCCAAGATATCGCAGACATACGGAAAGCAAGCAAAGGGCCACCTGGAGGTATCCGACATCGCAGCTAGTAAGGATATAATCGCGAACTGGACGGAAGGAATCGGATGTAATTCCGTTTTGGAGGTCAGCGTGATGCCTTTGAATGCGTGAATAGAGTTATACTCAAGCTTCCGATAGGTTGTTGGGAGCACGAGTGCTCTTTCACTCGCATATGAGCTGGTGAGACCGTTTGGGTGTATAATCTCAGTAGGGGTGCATGCAGGGCGTCAGATACCGTACACTGGTAAGGAGTTATACGACAAGAACGTGTCTTTGGACTTTGGACGTTGCCCAGTACGAGCAATGTTCCCTATGGCGCTTGACTTGCTGCTCCGCAGACAGGACATCTTTGGAGACGTAGGGGGAGAAACGAGTCTGGTTGAGAAGATCGTTGGGTTTGATGTAGCGGCAAAGGCGTACGACGACTTTGACAAGGGAAGATGTGGTAAACTATTATTTGATCCGTGGATGTGAAAAGATATGTGCTCGTCGTGCCTTGTACTCTAGTAGTATGCCAGTGTACTTAGTCGTAAAGAAAGAAGCAGCCTTGAACGTTTCAACGTTTGAACGCGCATCGTCGCACGATCCCGCTATAATTCCAGTTCCAAGTTTGGATGCCGTAACTGCACCGCGTGGAATGACTTTGCCACCGTGACTCCGACTCTTCGACAAGCCTCTGAGGCTGTAATCGACTATGTAATGGATACTAATGGCATTGGTTGGCATCGCAAAATTCGTCCCTGCTGCTAGAGGCTCAGCGCTCAGCCGCCACGGAAGCTGGGCCGCAGTCAGCTTCGACACGTATCCAAGTGCTACCGCTAGCCACTGGCAAGGTCAAAGTCATACATGTGAGTTTCCGCAGTTTTTCGTAACCGCCAACAAAATGAGAGATCGTCTAAACCCGAGATAGGGACTACCGGGAGAGTTGGAATACCGGTTGATCTTGGGTAGCCAATTCTTATCGGTGCACTTCTGTTCCCGCCTCAATAAATTAATTGATGCGCATTGCGCGGACATTGGCAGAGAAGTCCAGCAAGAACGGACTCAAACAATTCCAGCTGCGACCTACTGACTCGTAAGTTTCCCCATCTGACCTTTAATGACCCAACTGACGACTTGTTCGGGCTAATGCCATGTTTCATCCGAACCAGTGCTACCAGCGATACATCGGCTAGTGCACTAATCCCACCAATCGGCAAACTATCCACAATGTTGCTCCGAGACCTTCACTGCCATCATTTTCTATTGCAGGTCAGTCACCTCTGCTTAGCTCGATGACTTCAAGACTCTTGCCCACCTTAATGTCGTCCGTTGCTCAGCAGTGCCACCGTGAAGCGAGCGCCATCACAAACACGGCGGTGCTGTATCACCACATTGTGCTCATCCGACTCCGATCGACACTGCATTGTGTAGGGTGGGCGGGAGTCTGACAATGATCCATGCATGATTGATACGTAACCCACTCTTTTCTAATCTCTTTTTGGTTCTGGGACCGTTCCACCACACTGCCATGGGCGGGTTCTCCGGCTTCAATCGTAGAGGCGATCCGCCTTCTACGACATATAAAAGATGAATGGTTCGAGCAGATTTGACAATCACGAATCACAAGCAAGTCCTCTCTTATCTCCTAGACGCATCTCCTAGACATTTCAGCTCTCAATTTCTCAGCTTAACCTCACATACATCTATCATTATTACCCATGGCTCCCATCACAGTTTCTTCCTCTGTCGCCCCTGTCGATGCCATTCATGACGTAAAATCACTCCCCGCAACTTTACTCGATCTCCTCTCTCAAGCAGTCTCTCAGTACCCTGACCATGAGCTCAGCTTTATTACTTCATCTGCCCACGACTCCTCTATCCAGACCAAGACCTTCAGCCAATTCGCTCAATACGCCCTCTCTCTCGCAAAGGCCCTTCGTGCCTGGGACAAACCTGCTGGTTCAGTCATCGTCGTCTACCTGACTGAGCATGAAGACAACATGGCTGCTATCTGGGCCTGTCTTCTTGCTGGCTACGTACCTTGCTTGCAGCCCGCCTTGAGTGCTCAGCAGGCTCACAAGGAGGGTCACGTTGCTCATATCAAAAACCTCTTCTCTTCAGCTATCTGGTTGACGAACGAGAGCGGTGCAGACCAAGTGCGCTCAATCTCTGGCGTTGACATCCACTTGTTCGCCGAGCTGAAGGTCGCAGCTGAGAGGCTGAACACAGCGGACTTCACCGTCCACCAACCAAAGTCTAACGACGAAGCCATTCTCTTCTTGACTTCTGGTTCCACTGGGTTCTCCAAGGCTGTCGTGCACACCCACAGTACCATCATCGCCGCATGTTATGCTAAGGGAGAAAGCTATGGCCTTACTCCCCAATCCAAGGTCATGAACTGTGAGTGTTGACATTGCCTACGAAGTGTTCTCATGCTAACGGTCACTCAGGGGTCGGATTCGACCACGTTGCTGGATCCCTCGAGATGCATATCACGCCCCTCTTGTACGGTGCTTCTCAGTTGCACGTCCATGCATCTGCTATCCTCTCAGACCCTTTGAAGTACCTTCGGCTGATCGAAGAAAAGGTCCGTAACCAGCAAATTATATTGACTTCGCAATCTCACCACTCTATCCCCACTTAGTCAATTGAGGTCGCATTCGCACCAAACTTCTTGTTTGCCAAGCTTACGCGCGACCTCGAAAAGCGCACTGAGCTCTTTGGCCAATTCGACCTCTCTTCCCTCAAACGTGTCAATAGCGGCGGTGAAGCAGTTGTCAGCAGCACTGCCGTTGCTTTCCACAAAACCCTGAAAAACCTTGCGAAGAACGGCGAGGCCTCATTTGTCATTTCTGCCGGTTTCGGTATGACAGAGACTTGGTAAGCTCTGGTACGCATTGAAGCGTTTGCATTCTAAATGACACCATATATAGTGCTGGATGCGTCTACGACCCTATCAATGTCTTGGTTATGTCCCCTGCATACGAATTCTTGGAACTCGGAAAGCCGATTTCCGGGTGTGAGATGCGTGTCGTGGACCCCGAAGACGGTACCACACTTCGCCCTGATGGTCAGAGTGGAGAACTTCAAGTCCGCGGCCCCATGATTTTCGTCCGGTACTACAATAACCCTGAAGCAACCTCCTCCAGCTTTGTCGAGGGTGGGTGGTACCGCACCGGTGATGTCGGTATCATCGAAAACAGCAAGATGAGACTCAGCGGCCGTATCAAGGACACTGTTATCGTCCACGGCGTCTCGTACGGCATACCCGAGCTTGAAACTCACCTCCAAACTGTCGAGGGTGTCACCCACTCGTTCCTCGGCGCCGCACCTTATCGTGCGCCGGGTCAGGAGACTGAAGGATTCGTTGTTTTCTATGCACCAACCTTCGACCTTAACAGCGAGGACGCTCCAGCTAAGCTCTTTTCTACTCATCGTGCCCTGCGCGACATCTCCGTCAAGATGATCACCCTCCCACCGCAAGCTATCATCCCCATTCCTGCTGATCAGATGGAAAAAACCACCCTTGGCAAGCTCTCGAGAGCCCGCCTCGTCAACCAATTCAAGCAGGGTGGCCTCGCCAAGCACATTTCTCGCGCCGAGGAGTTGTTGGCCGTCGCTCGTGGCGCTAGCTTCGTTACTCCCTCTACCGAGACCGAGAAGACCTTGGCTCGCATCTACGCGGACATCTTCGACCTCAGCGTCAGCGATATCTCTGCTAGCGAGAACTTCTTCGAGCTTGGCGGTACTTCCATCGACGTGATTAGACTCAAGCGCGATGGAGAGGCTGCATTTGAGTTGCCCGAGATCCCAACCATCCAAATCCTTAAGCACCCCATCGTTTCCAGCCTCGCCAAGTACGTCGACTCCTTGATCTCCAAGGACGCGAGCACCGAGGAGTACGATCCTATCGTTCCCCTCAACCTTACCGGTAACAAGACTCCCATCTTCTTCGTCCACCCCGGTGTCGGTGAAGTTCTCATCTTCGTCAACCTCGCCAAGTACTTCCAGAATGAACGGCCCTTCTATGCGTTCCGCGCCAGGGGTTTTGAACCTGGTCACCCCTTCTTCGGCTCCATGGACGAGATGGTCTCTTCGTATGCCGCCGCAGTCAGGCGCACTCAGCCCCACGGACCATACGCCATCGCTGGTTACTCGTACGGCGGTGTTGTTGCCTTTGAGGTCGCCAAGCGCCTCGAAGCCATGGGCGAAGAAGTCAAGTTTACTGGTCTCATCAACATCCCGCCTCACATCGCTGACCGCATGCACGAGATCGACTGGACAGGCGGTATGCTCAACTTGTCGTACTTCCTTGGTCTCGTGACCAAGCAGGACGCCAATGACCTTGCTCCGGCTCTGAGGCCCCTCACCCGCAAAGAGCAGCTCGAGATCGTGTGGAAGTTGTCGCCCCCCGAGCGTCTCGTTGAGCTCCAGCTCACACCCGAGAAGCTCGACCACTGGGTCGACATCGCGGGTTCGCTCATCGAGTGCGGTAAGACGTACGAACCCAGCAGCTCCGTCTGTAAGTCACCCTTCGATTCGTTGTATCCCTTGCTGTTGCTGACTATGATTGACCTTAGCCTCTCTCGACGTCTTCTATGCCATCCCACTCCGTGGTAGCAAAGAGGACTGGTTGAACAAGCAACTCAAGCCATGGGGCGGATTCAGCCGCGGAGAGCCCACGTACACCGACGTGCCCGGACAACACTACACCTTGATGGACTTTGACCACGTCCCCGGCTTCCAAAAGATCTTCCGAAGCCGTCTCGAAGCACGCGGTCTGTAAATTCATCAGCCTCGTGATCCGTGGAGAACGAGCGAGGGCTTGGTGACGAGTGATTTGTTTTTGCTTCTGCTCATCTAACGATCTAACGGCATGCACGCATGTATATACTAGATATACTATTTCGACACACATTTTTGCATAGACGCAACCATATGTATTGGCACTTCAGAATTTTATATTGTCTTTGACTTATCCGCTACGAGGTCATAAAGAGCGAGCACGCTTCTAATACTTCCACAGGAACTAACATCCTCCCGACCTGATCGCGATCACGGAGGCCATCAGCAATATGACGCCGCTACTGTGGCGACTGCACGGACTGTCGACAGACCTGACAGACCGACAGTCGTCACAGTAAAGCGTCTGGGAAAAGACATGTCACTTATGTACACATACCGCACTTTCTGTATACAGTGACTCAAAATGGCATGATTTATTAGATGCGATCTAACTAGAAAGGGGCCAAATCAAGTGCTTAGATTATAGATATCAGTGTTGTCGTTTTTCTTGTTCGTTCTGTTGTGTCTGAATTGACTGATTTCCGTCCTCACTGTGTGTAACTGCAAGTGAACTTTTGGGCCTTTGTACGGACTGTAAACTGCCAGTAACAGTACTTTCTGGGCAAATTCAACTTGTTACTTGAAGACAAGAAGAAGGACCCCACTGGCTTCATATATTGATGTCAAAGACACAAATGAGTGCTGTCTTCGCTCGGTACGTTCTCATTAAACTTTTGTTGCAGAAGAACAGATGGTTAAAACTCTGGAGTGGTTAAGAGCCCCTCCAAATCCAGTGCATCATTGTAAAAGACGGCCACACATTCTAACTTTTTCTGTGCTGTCTGGAGTGGTCATGTTTAGCAATGGTTAATTTGAGCTGAGGCGATTACTACTATGTTCACAGTCCAGCAGGTTTGACACCAGGTTGCTAGATGAATCCGATTTATCATACCCGACTAGAAATTCGCGGAAGAGCATTCAATACGTGCCATTTGGGCCCGCCATTCAAGTCTTTGGTTGTGCTCGGGCGAGGAGCTTCGAATGCGACGTTATGATTCTCGTAGTACTAGGAACTTGTTGGCGTGAACTTAGGGGACATGTCACGCGTTTGTCACGCGTCTTGTGACGACTAACAACTCGCTCTTCCGCAACCTTGTAGCAATGTACATCAAGACGCTCACGATACAGGGGTTCAAATCTTGTCAGTGGCTCCTCCGACTGTCTACGCATATACTTATTTGGTCCAAGACCGTGATCAGACGCAGATAGAGCCATTCTCACCTCGGCACAATGTCGTCGTTGGCCGCAATGGTTCGGGGAAGAGCAACTTTTTCGCTGGTGAGTATCCATTCTATGGGAAGGTGGGCACGTCGGTCTGCCAACGTCACCTGCAGAGCGCAAGGCTTGTAGGGTACCCCTTTAGTTCTTCTAAAGTGATGGCGGCAGCGGAAGTGGCATACCCCTTTGATGGTGTCGAGTGCGGGTAACTCATTCCGAAACAGCTATTCGGTTCGTTCTCTCTGATGCCTATACTTCAATGTCACGCGAGGAACGCCAAGCGCTTCTCCACGAAGGCGTCTCAGTAACCACCACGCTGTCTGCCTATGGTACGTGGTCTTTGGTTTATTGTATCCCTCTTTCTCATGCGGCTCGCAGTGGAGATCGTTTTCGACAACTCGGACAACAGGTTTCCAACAGGGCGCGAAGATGTTATCATCCGGCGAACGATCGGTCTAAAAAAGGACGAATATAGCCTCGACAAGAAAAGCGCAAGCAAAGCAGACGTCATGAATCTCCTCGAGAGCGCGGGGTTCAGCAAGTCAAATCCATATTATATCGTTCCTCAAGGAAGGGTAACTCATATATCTCGTCGTCTATTGTGCATACTGACGCTGAACTATAGATAACTGCGCTTACCAATGCCAAAGATCATGAACGGCTTGCTCTCCTGAAAGAAGTAGCCGGAACCAAAGTTTATGAGCAACGTCGAACCGAGTCCCTTCGTATCATGGCTGAAACGGATGCAAAACGTACGAAGATCAACGAGCTGCTCGATTACATTGAGTCGCGGTTGACAGAACTGGAGGAAGAAAAGGAAGAACTACGTGAGTTCCAGGAAAAGGACAAAGACCGCCGTTGTCTCGAATACGCCTTGTACCAACGTGAACTAGAAGAAGTTGGTGAAGCTCTCGAAGAGATTGAAGAGGAAAGGCGCGGAGAAGTTCATGGCGCGAATATGCGTCGCGAGCAGTATGATATTCGCGAAAAGGAAATTCAGGTGAGTACGAGTCATTGCCCTTCTTTCGTAGCATCTCATCGGTTCGTAGCGTCTCGAGCAAAAAATCTCTCAAACTAAACACAACCTTTCGACTCTTAGTATAACACGTCAAGATGCGCAATCTGAACTCTCAGACCTCGTCCGCTCGCGAACAGAACTGGAGTGTGTCATTGCCGACCTGCAGTCTGCTGGTGAAAGCGAGGAAGGACGACGCGCCGAGCTCGCAAACGAATTAGCGACTTTGGAACAACAGATCCGAGTCAAAGAAAGGGATCTTTCTCAATTGATTCCTCGATGGAACGATGCCCGGGTTAGAGAGTCTTCGGAGAAGCGTAAAATGGAAGAAGCACGCACTCAGTTAAATGCTCTTTTCGCAAAGCAAGGACGGGTCAAACGGTTCCGAACCAAAGCGGAACGCGACAATTATCTTCGACAAGAGATAGCTGCGCTTGATGCGTATAGGAATACTCGGTCTGCCGTCCTCGAGTCCACAATGAAAGATCTAGTGTCGGCGAAGGCCGCGCTTGATAATGTCGTGCAGAGAGTGGATGGTATTCGAAATAGCGTAGAAGATGGAAAACATCGAGTGCGGGCACTAGGTGAGCAACTCGCGGAGCTCAAAGATCAACAGAGCGACCTCAGCGAGCGACGCAAGGAGCTCTGGAGAGAGGATTCCAAGCTGGGCGGTTTTCTTGCTCATGCAGGGGATGAACTCAAGTCCGCTGAGCGTAATCTTGCTGCTATGATGGACAAGGTAAGGGGGTCATCTACATTAAGATGTGATTAACCATCCATTTTTCAGGACACTGGCTCGGGACTGCGCGCTGTTGATAGGATAGCACAGAGACACGGTCTCGAAGGTGTCTATGGTCCATTATATCGTCTGTTTGAAATCCCAGATCCAACGTTCAGTACCGCCATCGAACTCACGGCTGGCAACAGGTAAGTAACATATTTACGCAACCGCAACTGGCTGAAATGCCTTGTCAGCCTCTTCCACGTTGTCGTCGACACAGACGATACGGCTTCCAAAGTTCTCGAGATCATGTTAAAAGAGAAGACGGGTCGTGTTACCTTCATGCCTCTCAATCGCCTAAAACCAAAGCCTGTTACATCAGTCCCACCAGCCCAGGACGCCTTACCTCTTATTGACAAAATTCGGTTTGATGCAACGCATCAAAAGGCGTTCCAGCAAGTATTTGGCAAGACGTGGGTTTGTCGAGACTTGACGGTGGCTGCAGCATACGTGAAGAGTCACGGCGTCAACACGATCACGCTGGACGGCGACAAGGTTGACCGCAAAGGTGCCTTAACCGGCGGTTACCACGACGTCCGGCGGTCTCGCATCGAAGGCATCAAAGCTGTCGCATCCTGGCGGACCAAGTTCGACGCCGATGACAAGCGTGGCAAGGAAGTGAAAGCGGAGCTCGCACGGATCGAGCAGGAGATTACGCGCATCACGGGCAGGATCCAGGTGTTGACTCTTCAACAGTCTCAGGCTCGCGAGTCGAGGGAGAATTTCTTGCAAGACGTCAATTCATTGACCAAGGAACGCGAACGGTTCGATGCGCGCATCGTCGCACTCGAAACGGAGATTGGGGACCTAGAGACGGAGCTGGACACGACTCAATCTCGTGCAGAGGGATATCGACAAGAATTATTGACCCCACTCACCCAGAATTTGACAGACGAGGAAGCCAGCATGATGGATGCCCTAGGTATCGAGGTGGAGGAACGACGAAGGCACGTTGTCGAGTTGGGCAGAACACGATCCGACGTAAGCCATGATTCGATGCTTTGCATTTTATGTAGCTGAGGATCCGCGTCAGTTGGATGGACGGAAGAACCTCGTTGAAATCGAGTTGAACGAGAGTCTCCGTCGAAGACAACGAGAACTGCAGGTCAAGTTGGAAAGTCTGGGCGAGGTTGCGAGCGGGGATGACACGTCAACAGAGTCGCTCGATGCACGTCGACGCGAGCTCCGATCACTTGGCAACTCGATAACGGCTGCGACCAAGCGGTCTCAAGGTAGGTGTTACCATAGTTGTCCCATTCATGTGACTCACGTGTAGAACGCCCGCAGACGCTGATAAGGACGTCGAGAAGCTCAACACGGAGTTCCAAGAGCTACGTTCAGCACTGGAAAAGGCGCAGCAACAACAATCAGAAGACGGTCGCAGTGTCACAAAGTTACAAAAGAACACCGAACGGTACCTTGCTAAAAAGCAGATGTTGACGGCGCGCAAAGACGAGTGCAACCGCAACATTCGCGATCTTGGTGTGCTGCCCGAAGAAGCATTCGAAAAGTACACGAATGAGAAACTCGACCGGGTTCGTATATCCAGGACTGATTTCATGTCCACGCCAGCTGATATAGGTTGTATCACTAGTTGGTCAAGAAACTCCATACCGTCAACGAAGGCTTGAAGAAGTTTGCTCACGTCAACAAGAAAGCGTTCGAACAATATAATTCGTTCACGAAGCAGCGTGATCAGCTCCTGCAGCGACGCGAGGACTTGGATAACTCCGCAGCATCGATTGAGGAGCTCGTGCAAGTATTAGACCAAAGGAAGGACGAGGCGATTGAGCGGACATTCAAGCAAGTAGCGAGCAATTTTGAGGAAGTGTTTGAGAATCTAGTTCCTGCCGGTCGAGGGAGATTAATCATCCAGCGACGAATAGACCAGGTGGGTTGAGTCCTCTTCATTGCTACTATCGTGTTTACTTTCGATGTAGGACGAGGAAGCTATGGATGAAGCAGATGACACGCAGCAAAGCACGATAGACAACTACACCGGTGTTGCCATCAAGGTCCGTAGTCTACCTGTGCGTCGACTGTGAATGCTTAATACGTTTGCAGGTATCATTCAACTCGAAAGTCGACGAAGGTCTACGGATACAACAATTATCTGGTGGTCAGAAGTCCCTCGTCGCTCTGGCTACAGGCAAGCTGTCTGTCTTTCTGATCTCAATATGAGAACTGACCTTGTCGTGCAGTCTTTGCGATCCAAAAGTGTGATCCTGCGCCGTTTTATCTGTTTGACGAGGTATACGTTTTGCTCGAGTAGACGGATCCACTATTCATCATAGAATCAATAGATTGATGCCAACTTGGATGCGCAATACCGCACGGCCGTTGCGAGTAGGTTGAACCTCATCTACTCATCACTCTCAATGCAACCGTTTTCTAGATATGATCAAATCACTCTCGGCAACGGCTCAGTTCATCACGACGACGTTCCGGCCGGAGATGTTAGTCACTGCGGATAAGTTTTATGGTGTGCTGTTCAACAACCAAAAGGTGAGCTCGATTCGGAGCATTAAGCGGGAGGAGGCAATGGAGTTTGTCGATCAGGTATGGTGTTTTTCATGGGATGTGATGACGATATGACACTGATTATTTTCCAGGAGGCCCAGGCGCAGTGAATGCGCGTATGCTATCGTGATGTTGTGATACTTTGTTTGATTTGTTATCGTTATTTTTATCATCATCTTGTAAGTACGCTGTTTACAATCAGAGTAAAATGTACAACAAATAGGGGCTCCGAGACTCAGTTGACCACCAGATAGGAGTCGGGGCATAAGCGTCCGAGAATCTGAGACACCCCGAGAACAAGAAACAAATATGTCCGTCCCAAGCTACACTTGGTCTCGTGCCGATATATCAAATCAAGTAGAGTCGTATATAAGACGACCTCTCGCCTCGTCTAATCAAGGGTAGGATGGAGACCTTCCTTGCTCGCAGTGTGCTGTACGCCCTTGTACTCCTGCTCGGTGTTGTTCTGTATCGACGCTGGAGGATGGCTGCGTCCCCTGAGGGGCTCGTGCTTCCTCCCGGTCCTCCACCCTTACCCATCATCGGAAATGCACTCGAAGTCAGTCCTAACACGCCCTGGCTGAATTACACGGCTTGGTTCGAGCAACACGGTGGGTTCTTTTGATGATCTCTGTTACTGGCGGAGAGTTGACATCATTGAAGGCCCACTCGTCTATGCCCGTCTACTAGGAAAAGACGTGATCATCATCAGTTCGGAGGAGCTCGTGCAGGACCTGATCGAGAAACGGCCGACCATCTATAATGACAGACCACACTATGTGACGAACGAGTTGTGAGCATTTGAACCTCACCCACGACTAATCCCATCCCGTTCCTGTCACTCTTGTCTCAATTTTTGTAGTTTTGGCCTCAGTTTCAACTCGGGATTTCTTCCTTACGGCGACCAATGGCGGCTGCACCGACGGATGTTACACCAAACCTTCAGAGCTGCAGCCATACCGGATAAAATGCACCCAATCATGTTACGAAAACGAAAAGGTCTCGTTGAAGCGATCATCGATTCACCAGAGGAATGTCTCGTTCACCTCCGCGAGTACGTCGGGTGTTTGTCAGATCTGCTCATATGACTGACTTTCTGTCTAATAGGCATGCTACGTCGGTAATCATGGCTACCGTCTATGGGTACGAAACACAGCCGAAAAACGACAGACTTGTTCACGTGGTTGAGCGGATGCTCACGTTTTCAATGCGCGCAATGACGCCCGAGAGAGAGGTCCTGGCGTCCGCCTTTCCTATCGGTGGGTCCGGCTTTCGTGCTTGTCCTCGGACTCGATTGATCCGCGCGCACAGTCAAGTATATTCCGACGTGGATGCCAGGGTCACAATTTAGGAGAGATGCACTGCAGTGCAGGGTGTATTGCAAGGAGATGCTCGAAGCACCGTTTGAATGTACCGTTAATGCGATGGTACGCCGAGTCTTTTCTGTCACATCACCGGCATTTTCGACGCTGATGAATCTTTAGGCGTCGGGATGTGCGCCACCTTCAATGACAAGCGACCTTCTATCGAGCTATGCGCGACGAGGAAATCCTCGAGCGCAGGAAGCAATCATGGGTTGTACATCGACGGCATTCGGAGCCGGGTCTGGCACGGTAAGCAATCCTTTCTCGCTTTGCACTCGTATTCAAGACGACATTGTTCGTTAGACAAATTCGAGCCTTCTCTGTTTCATTCTCGCTATGGTACTTTACCCCCACGTACAACGCTGCGCTCAGGCGGAGATAGACGCTATCGTTGCCATGGACCGGTTACCCGACTTTGGAGACCGGCCATCGCTCCCCTACATCGACGCCGTGCTTCGGGAGGTTTGGCGATGGCGTCCAATCAATCCTATCTGTACGTTGTATATTTCTTCGTGGTAGGTCGCCGGCTGATTTGATATTGAATGGCTAGCTGTGCCCCATGCGACGAGTCGATCAGACGTGTACAGACAGTACTATATTCCAAAAGGTGCGTCTCCCGGGATACATGACGGTTGGAGGACTGACCTGTTTCATGACAGGCGCTATGGTCCTCGTCAACATCTGGTAGGTCAGGTGATTCGACCTTTTGTATCATTTCTTGACGAATGCATATTTCAGGGCCATATCCCGCTCTGAAAAATATCCCAACCCTGAATTGTTCCTTCCTGAGCGTTTTTTGTCTGAATCTGGGGCTCTGACGGAGGACGAGGTTCAATGGAGGTTTGGTGCCGGGCGACGGAAATGTGTGGGGAGGTATTTTGCAGACGCGCTGGTGTGGTCGACGGCGGTGACGCTCTTATCTTGTTTTGAGTTCAGCAAGGAAGAAGGGTGGGGGATAAACGATGTAGAATGGACGAGTGGCGTCACGGTGTGAGTACCTTGGGATGCGGCCATGCTGATCGTCACTGATGGGGTCGTTGGCAGAGGACCGCACCCGTTCCCGGTAAAGGTGACGGTGAGAGAACGTGCAAAGACGATGAAAGGACAGTCGACTCTGTAATAACCCATGCCCCTCGGGATAAACCCAGAGGTATGGGTTACCAAGTCACTAACACCCTTCTCAGTTTTCGTGATGGAATTGTCTGAGCCAACATGTGCTAAGCTGGTAGGATGTACCAGGGGGAAGGCGGGAGAGACTCGGTTGAGCGATCGGAGGTGCAGTGTCGATTTCGGGAAGGATATCGGCCTTATGCCAGCAATTTCGGATGATGTATCCACGTTGTTCCATGCATTGTTAGCAGGACGCATGGCTTCAAGCTGATCGATATCATAGATTTTGGATGGCACACTGTATGAACTCGGGCTGAGCACGATATTTTGCTTTGAAGCAACGGATGATCCCCTGGTCATTTGCCAGTGGTTGAACATGCGCAGTAAGATTGAGCTCAGAATTGATGATGCGAATGTTGGTGAGGAGCTTGGGAATGACATTCCCTAACGTTTCTTTCCCTTTTTGCAAGTTGTCCGCAAGGGCGCTCGCAAGCAGCGTGAAAAGGGACAAAAACCACGAAAAGCAGATTGCAGGGGCGTCCCATGCCTAATAAAGTAACCCTGAGCACGTGAGACTGACATACTACACAGCCACCAGACAGAACTCGGGAATACCCGAAAGAGGACACGAGCCAACGCACCTCCAAGGACGACCAAGGCCCAATCTCATCAAGGTAAGCACTTTGTCCTGCCATTATGCGTGCAATCAGCCCGTCAATGTGTCCTGTATGCATGGCCTGCGTTTGGTGCCAAAAGAATGAGTGGCAGAGATGGATCGAGCGGGGTATGGTTGGATGCAGCAGGACGCGAAGGCGGGCTGGTACTTGGGACCGAGATGAATGCTCATCCACTTCTAGACCTGTAATACGACATGGCCACCACAAAGACAACGAAGGGCAAGGCAGCAGCAGCAGCAGGTGCGTCGTGGTCTCCTCGCTGAAACTCGCAGCCGATGAGATGGACAGCAGCCCCCGCGAAAGATGCCAAGGCCAAAGCGGCCAAAAAAGCAGCGCTCCAGGGCGTTCACTCACAGTCGTCGCGCAAGCCCCGGTTCTCAGTGAGGTTCCGTCGACCGAAGACGCTGAAGCTGCGTCGCAACCCCAAGTACCCCCGGAAATCGATCCCACATGCGCCCCGCATGGACGAGTTCCGGACGATCGTCTCGTGCGTGCTGCTGTCGGGAGAGAAGGCGTTGCTGACTGTTGGCGCAGGCCGTTGAACACGGAGAGCGCGATGAAAAAGATTGAGGAGCACAACACGCTGGTGTTCATCGTGGACATTCGATCGAACAAACGTCAGATCAAGGATGCTGTGAAGAAGCTGTACGACGTGAAGGCCGCCAAGGTGAACACGCTCATCCGGTACGTCCGCGCAATGCCACCAATATGATCGGATCGACGCTGACGGACATCAGACCGGATGGAAAGAAGAAGGCGTACGTGCGCCTCGCTGCTGATCACGACGCGCTGGACGTCGCGAACAAGGTAAATGCCAGTGATGCAGCTGAGCCTAGCGCTGATAGAGGCGTCGCAGATTGGTTTCATCTGAGTGCACTGTGGGTTCTTTGGCGCGTGTCGTGCGGTTGTTATTTCCGAGTCGATGTGTTTCATGTGTGCCCATGCCAATGCAAGCTTATGCCACGCCGTGTAAAAAATAGCCAGCGCGGGTTGTTCGTGAGAGCGTGATCGGCTAGCAACTCGCTGCTCTTTGTGTTGCCCGCGTCTTTTTTTTCGTCCGCAGTTCGTCCGTTCCCTGGTCGCCATCGCCGTCGCCCACGTCTCACCAGCGACGCCGAGGAGCGCATCAAAACGACCGTTGTTTGATCTTTCACCCAAACCAGCTGCGCGTTGCAGCGACCCACATTCGTTAGTAACACCTAGCTGGCCTCGCTGGCTGTCCCTGCTCTTCAGCACAGTACCATAGATGTATCCCTCTCTCCTCCTCCTCCTCCTCTCTCTCCTCGTCGCCGTCGCCGATGCCTCTCGCTCCTCCTTCTCCCACTCCCATGCCAGACGCTCGCTCTCGCTCAAGCGCGACGGTCTTCTCGGTTCGTCTCTCCGTTTTCCCTCCTCTCGACCCTGACGAGATACCGCGCCTAGATGGCCTGGGAGGCGCCGTCGACGGTCTCTTGAACGGCCCAACGACCACCTCCGACCATGCAACTTCGTCCGTTCTTCCTCCCACGTCCACCTATCCGACTGCTTCATCTGCCCCAACCTCGTCTTGCGATGGCCTGCTGGGCCTTGGTCTGGGTTGCACACAGACCCCTCCTGCATCAGCGACCCAGAGTGCGTCTTCTACCCCGTCCTCGTCTTGTGATGGGCTCCTTGGTCTAGGGCTCGGTTGTCCTGCGTCGAGCAACACACCTACGCCGACGCCCGCGTCTGCTCCGCCTACGTCCGCCTCTTCCTCGGCGGCACCGTCGTGTGATGGCCTGCTGGGTCTGGGAGTCGGTTGTCCTGCCTCGTCGAGTAACTCACCCACGCCGACGCCGACGCCCACCAGCCAGCCAGCCAGTGTGTCTCCCTCGCCCACGCCCTCGGCCTCTTGTGACGGGCTCCTTGGTCTAGGGCTTGGTTGTCCTGCGTCGAGCAACACACCCACATCGCCGGCGCCAACCAGCCAACCAGCAAGCACATCTGCGTCCCCTGCGCCATCCTCCTCTTGTAACGGTCTTTTAGGTCTCGGAATCGGCTGTCCTGCTTCATCGAATAGCTTATCCACGACGCCTGTAACTCCTGAAACACCAAGTGCAACCAGTAACACCCCTGCCCCGACATCTTCGTGTAACGGTCTTCTTGGTCTCGGTATTGGGTGTCCCGCCTCGTCAAGCAACCCAGCTACGTCCGCCACACCG
>JBBPLQ010000131.1:23234-49248 GCA_038089855.1 Royoungia palumana
CTGTAACTCCTGAAACACCAAGTGCAACCAGTAACACCCCTGCCCCGACATCTTCGTGTAACGGTCTTCTTGGTCTCGGTATTGGGTGTCCCGCCTCGTCAAGCAACCCAGCTACGTCCGCCACACCGTCTCCGACCAACCCCGGTTCTGTTTCGTCGGCACCCCCGGCGACGAGTACGTCCTGTAATGGACTCCTTGGTCTCGGCATCGGATGCCCCGCCTCATCAACACCATCACAGTCCAGTCAGCCCACTGTCACCGCGGCTCCCACAGCTTCATCCACGCCTAGTGCGACGGACTCTTGTGACGGGCTCCTCGGCCTAGGAATCGGTTGTCCTGCATCGTCCACCACCCCGACCAGTGAGTCTCCGTCACCATCTTCTTGTTGGGATCCCCTTGGCCTCGGTTGTGGCATTACATCTGTTCCAACCGAGAGCGCTACCCCAACGTCGTCCTGTTGGGACCCTCTTGGCCTTGGCTGTGGCATTACATCTGTTCCAACTGGGAGCACTGCACCAACATCGTCCTGCTGGGACCCTCTCGGTCTTGGCTGTGGCGTCACGTCTGCTCCAACCGACACTCCTACAGCCACTGAGAGCATTACACCAACCACCTTATGTGGTATTTTCGGATGTACGACCGTGACACCAACTGCTAGCGTTTCGGATTCTGGGTGAGTAACACATCATGATTCATTATGCGCTGCTAATTCCTCGCTCACAAGCTCGATCGCTCCCACAAGCTCACTCCCTACTTCGACTGTGATCAGCTTCCCTTCTAGCAGTCTCGCTACTACAGATCTTTCTCCCAATGCTACCAAGACTACCTCGATCACTTCTGCGCCATCCAGTATCAGCTCCATCTCAAGTAATTCCAACTACAATTACTTGTCCACGGTCTCCTCTCTGTTGCTCAATAGTGCATCGCCTACGACTTCACAGACGCTCTCTGATGCGGATCAGGCTCCAACGACCTTTTCGTTGCTCTCGGCGCCTCCTACGGCAGCCCCGACCGCCGCTCCCCTTCCCAGTGGATTACCCCGAGTCATCTTGCCACAACCAGAGCTTGACGTCAATACACTTCCGTCCAGCGACGCTATGATCAACATCCTGTTCAACGGTTCGCTCAACTGGCAATTTGTCGCGACGAACGCAGATTCACCGGGCCAGATTTTCGAATACTTCCCATCTGTCATCGCCACGGCTCTCGGCATTCCTGGTATGTTTCATGTACATTACTTGACCGCCACCGACCTAACTCCATCATGACAGTCGGCGACGTGCAAAATTACGAGCTGATCGTATACGAGCCTTCGTCATACACCGGGCCATCGGATGTTGCCATGCTTGGAACGATCTGGCAAGGTTATATTCCGGGTGACAAGGTTAACACGCTCGCCAGCCTGATTTCGAACCTAAACTCGGCTTTCTACACCAGCCAGTCTGGAAGTATCCCAACGACGCTGGCAGCATGTGTCGACCCGAGCTTGCAGTTAAACGCGATCTCAGGTCCCTCTCCCGGTGGAAGCAGTACTAGCGGATCGTCGTCGAGCAGTTCTAGCGTTCGGCAAGACGCCATTATCGGCGTTGTCAGCTCCCTCGGTGCCATAGCGATCATAATCGTCACATATGTTGCCTACAAGGCTTACAAGAGACGACAGGCCGCCGCTCACCGACGTCTATCCGACCACACTGAATACGTAGGGGTGCGACCCGAGGGTCAAGAATTCGACCGAGACAGCCTTGGTGAACAACGGAGGAGGAGTTTCTATTATGCCGAGGATAGCTTGAGGGGCTTCCAATCTACACGTGCAGACGAAGAAGGTTACGATCACCACGTCACAAACATGCGGGAACGTCGTCCGATTCAGCCGGGTACTATATCTACACCTATCCTACGGGAGAGCACCATGAACTGGTGATCAAGTCTTTTTTTCAATGTTTTGCTTGTCTGGTGTGCCATCATCCTGCGGACCACATCCCTCCATACCCCTTCTCTCCTTATTATCCTTATCCTTGTATTTCCCTTATTCGCTGTTTTTTTGTTCTTTCTTGTCAAGCCGGGTTCTGTTGGTGCCTTATTTATGCATTTCTAGGATGCTTAGGTAGGTCGCGACGGCCAACCCAGGCTCGTTAGTGCGACGCGGTCAACGGAACATCTATCTTGCCGTAGAATGGAAGGAAAAAGAGGGCAGGATGTCGACCGCTGACATGTGTACTTACAAAAATTGCAACGACGGGCTGGCCTGCACCTTGTGATGATTGCTGCGCGCGGCGCCATGTGCAACTAGAATCATGTTCTCTTTCATTCTCACTTGCGCCTAATTATTGCTTTTCCTTCGAGTCTACTATGCTTGTCGCTTCCGTTGTTCCCTTTTTTTTTTTTTGGTTATGCTTGCGTTGTCCCTAGTAATGTTCATGTATTCAAAGGGAATCGAATGGTGGTTCTTGGGACGTCGTTTCGATCAAATGGCAAACTTCAAACAGAAACGCCGCGCCGACGAGGACGCGTATCCAAGGCGCCGAACGCGCGCGCCCACGTTCGAACCATGACAACACATATTACATTTCCGCCGAGGAAGAAAACAAACAAGAGCAATGCCTACGACCCTGCAGGCTGACACGCGTCTGCGGCCTTGGTCAAGAACCGCTCGAGGACGGCCTTGCCCCGCCGAAGATTGGCGAGCGAGATGCGTTCGTTGGGCAGATGCGCGCGGTCCTGTGTGTGACGCGCGGGCTCGGTGAGGAACACAGGCATGCACAGACGCTCGGGATACGCACCGAGCTCTGGCCGAGCGGGAGGTGAAGCGCGCGGCATCGAAACACTTTTTCCAGACAGGGCACGGAGGGGATGGACTGGTAAGGCACGAGGGGTCAGCGGGGGTGTGGGTCGACAGGGGAGACGTACGCCGCCTTCACGGATGCGCAGGGGCTGGACGCCCCATTCTTCGCGCACGGCCGTTTCGAGCGCTTTGAACCACGGGTCGTCGAGGTCGCCGAGCCACCAGTCGGCGGTGTGATCGATGCTGACCTAAGATCAACAATGCGACAGGTGAGCAGTCGACCGAGGGCAGGAACGGACGCACGGAAAGGGTATTGGGGGATTGAAAGGCGTCAAAGAAGGCGTTGAGGTGGGATACCAGTGCGCGCGAGATCGTCTCTAGATCTTGATCCGGAACGATGCGCAGTGATAGTTTGGTCGTCACCTTTCCGGGAATAACGGTCGGATCTGGGGGATGCATGAATAAGATAATTGGCGGTTGATGGCAAGACTCACTCCCAGGGCCTGAGACAGAGATGTTGTGGACCGTCAGCGAGGGCTCACGCCATCGTGAAGAGAGGACCGAGCCGGGACTACGTGCTACCGATGACAAAACTTCATAGAGTTGTTTTTCATCTTCATTCTGAGGGCGAACGCTATTGTCTGGGATGGTTGTTAATTCGAGATAACGCCACTGTGATGTCTGAAAAACGCACAAAAGCCTGGGAGTGCGATTTTACGCTGGCCATCCGTCAGCGTGGCCAGTAAACGAACCCTGGCAGTGAGCGTCAAGAAGTGGCAGCACTGCCGGATGCGGGACATACATATCAAAC
Source organism: Royoungia palumana (assembly GCA_038089855.1). Lineage (NCBI taxonomy): Eukaryota > Fungi > Basidiomycota > Agaricomycetes > Boletales > Boletaceae > Royoungia > Royoungia palumana. Next base: position 26,828 of record JBBPLQ010000131.1, read on the forward strand.
ATCGGTTCCGTTGTAGCTCCTCCCTCAATACCAGAGTGTTGGTCGGGTGCGCCACTGGTAATCTGAGAGACGTCTTGAGCAAGAATGATGGAAAAGATACAAAGGGCATACTTCTAATGTGGCATGAATAACCCCCCGCAAGCCGTAAGTGATGCAGGGAGGGTACTCAGTTATCCATGTAGAGTTGCTGCATGAAGGAGTCAGGAAAGATCGATCTACATATGTCGGGCAAATACCTGAGCAAGATCGCGTCGATGTGGCCGATTTGTGACTGATAGGATGAGTATATCAGCAGCGTACAAGAAGATGTAATGTCAAACCTTGTGTGCCAGAACGGCATCCATGAATCCGGCGCTTCCTGCTTCTTCCTCGCCTTCAACCAAGAACACCAAATCAACGCCAAGAGAACGCTTCCGTAACAATTCGGCTGCAGCACAAGCTACCGCCAAGATAGGACCTTTATCATCTGAGACGCCACGCCCATAGAGGTATCCGTTCCTGCCCGAGACGGTGAACGGATCAGAGTGCCAGCCATCACGAGGAGCTGATATGACGTCGTAATGCCTGAAGAGCCTATGAGTAAGGGAAAAAATGAAATCAGGATATAATTTACCCATAAAACAATATTCGGGGCTTTGGATGTTTACCCTGTGTTCCATGGAACGTTGACAAGACGATTGGGTTTGTGTTCCCTCCAGTAGGCAACTATCCAAGATGAAAACTCGAGCACGGGCTGTTAAATGGTAGGACTTACTAGTGTCGAGTCCCCACCGAGTTGGTGCAAACACTTATTCAACCAGGTGGCTGCCTGACGACAGTCTTCGCGATGTAAAGGATCAGAGCTAACACTAGGGATAGAGACGAAAATCGATAGCGCATAGGTCATGACGTCTACGTGCAATGCATAAGCGATGCACTGTTCATCTGTCAAGTTGCGTACCATGACCATCGTCATCGGCTTGTGGAAGACAACTCTCCGAAAGAGAAATGTCTCTAGAGGGAAAATCGATCTCCCACACCTGTATAAATCTCGTTATATAGACTCGGAAATGAAACGGATGGCTAACCTTCACAAGCCCATCATTAGCTCCTGAGACTAGGGTGAATCCGTTGCCATCAAATAGACGTGTCACGATAGACGAAAGTACAATCCCATCGTGGGCAGTCCACGACGCGGTGCAATTAAATGTAGGCGACCATAGCTGAAATGCACGGAGTTGAGTATAGGGAATTGTTTCAGATGATTTTTGGGATTGACATTTATCTTGCCATTCGAGGAGCATGTGTAAAGCTCGGGTCCTATCATAGACAATGACAAAATGTCGATATTCTGGAAATGATAGATATGTGCCTGAATTAATGATATCATTTGACCGACCTCCTGGACCATGATAGTTCGGACGAGCGTCCTGGTCTCAAAATCGAATACCTGAACATATCCTTCCTGACATCCCGCGAAGATAGTATCGCCCGAAACTGCGAGCGACAGAACCGCGCCATGATTACATTCAAATGTATGCTTTAGCACTGGACCCGAAGGGGTACACGTCCAAATCTAGAGAAGGTAAATGAAATGATCATCAGCCAATACCCGACCAACCTTGACTGTCTCATCTCCACTGCCTGTCAGGAGGTGATACATTGCGTCGGGTTGCAATGCGGTGTCATCAGAGCCTGTTCGATGAGATGGCATCATGGCCATACAGTATACGTAACCCAAGTGTGCAGAATCGACAACGTTAGATGCTGGGATTGCAATGACATTGTTGCAACATGTATTTGCGACCAAAGAAAGCGAACAGCTGAGATTTTTCGCTAGGAGATCGGCCGGCTTGTGGGTATACTGAGGATAACTGTCAAAAAATTTGTGGACTTTGCGAGTGGGCGTGGTTGTGCCAGAAATGGTCTGTTCCACGCGCGGGTGACCAATGGCCTGCTGACCAAAGTCGAACCACTGTATCGAAGTATTCTGACATCCGAGGTAAACAGTTTGCAGAGCCGGATTCCAAGCCAGAGAGAAAAGATCACCCGCCCCAATCTCTAGGTAAGGGTGAAGGACATAGACCGCGGCAAATGTCTTTGTGGACCAGATCTGATCCGAATCAGATTGTGAAGAATCCTTGCAAAAAAACAGGGCGCACCCTGACAGTACTATCACCTAGGGGACATTAGATACCGGGCAAATAAAAGGCACGCGTTCATACCCGAAGCACTCAGCAGCCATTGCCGCTGTTCTGCCAGTTCCAACGCGAGTATGCTGCCAGTATGGCCGCGGAGACTAGTCTTAAGCGTGTACGATTGCTTGTCCCAAACCTAGTAACATCAAGGACATAGCCGAATGGTATTGACAGAGATAAACTGACTGATATATCTTGACACTGACCTCCGACAAAGATGTGTCGGGAATCAGCCATTAAACTGAGGACGGATTTGTTAATATCTCCCAGAGAATGTAAAAGTCGTGGAGACGAGGGCGAGGGTGCAGGTTTACTGACGGACTCTTCGGAGGTGGACATGAGCAAAAAGTAGAGAAGCTTGATCCAAACAAATCGAGAATGGACCTACGTGGGGGTACTTTAACGTCCATTTGCCCCATAAGTAACTGGACCTAATAGGTACACGCGAAGAGCCGAACGTGGAGCGGGACTGGGTGAAGATCGGGCGGGTCAACCGGTGGCGTTGGAACCGAACCTTGGAGACGTGCAACCGGGATATGATGAGGTCGACCTGCAAAAAAGAATAGTCTTAGTGTAGTAAAACTCTGATGTTGACTAAGTCGAGAATGGAGTCAAAGTCACTGTCAGTCATCTGCCGCCGCGACAACGACCCTGAACAATTTTATACTAACCGCGAATGGCGTCAGAAAAAGCGAAGGTGGCGAAAGACAAGGTTAGTGAGGCAAAATGTTACCAGGTTTCTTTCTCAGTCATGGTTGGGGCAGGGGAACGCGGCTTTCAAGGCTGGCGACTACCCGACCGCGATCGGTCACTACACCAACGCAATCCTCGCCGACAGCTCTGACTACACGTTCTTCCTCAATCGGGCGGCATCGTATCTCAAACTAGGCAAGTACGTCCATAACGCTCCCAAACCGAACCTGCTTCGTGTGACTGATTGCCGCCCGTTCCGCAGGTCGGAGGACGCGGAGAGGGATTGCACCAAGGTTTTGGGATTGAGCTCCAATAATGTCAAAGCACTTTTTAGAAGGGGCCAAGCGCGGCGAGCTCTCGGGAACCTGGCTGATGCCGAGGCAGGTATGGCGCGATATCATCTTACAGTCGACGATCGCTGAGCTGTTGTAGACTTGAATAAGGCGATTGCGTTGGAGCCCACAAATGAATCGGTAAAGAACGAGATACTCGAACTCGAGAAGTTGTTACAGCAACAAAAGCTCAAGGAACGTTCCAAGAGTATCGTGAGTACTTTGTTCCTAGCCTGAGAATTGTGTTCTCATTTTTTGGCTATTGGGACACCTAAGGTCACCATCCCAAAACGACGTCGAGTTCCCATTGAGATAGTCGAACCCGATGCAGGCCCTTCTGATGAAAAGCCGGCCGCCACAGCATCTAAGACCAAAGATGCAGGTCTGCTTCAGCCAGTTGTTTCACGCTCGCTGAAGCAGGAAAATCAACCAGTAGCAACACAACTTCCTCCATCGAAACCCCGGTCGTTTCTGGAAGCCAAGCAGGCGCGTGAAGAGTCCCAGCCGGTCAGAGTATCAGGTGGAATCTTTCGCCCTGCAGGAAACCATACCATTGTCACAAGGACACCAAGTGAGACCCCATCTTCAACGAAGGAATCCAGTGCACGTCCACCATCGAGCAATGCCGATGTATCACAGCCTCTGAAACCGCCCACAACGCTATTTCAGTTCACCAAATCGTGGGAGTCCCTGCGATCCGACACAGACAGATGGAATCTTATTCGAGTAAGCCATTCTGACAAAAATAAGTCTCTGAGATAACTCATCCGATATCTCACATCCAGACAATCCCCCCATCTTCTATCCCAGCATTATTTCAAGTGTCGTTAGATCCGGACCTGCTTAAATCCATTTTACACACGTTTCAGGTTGTGCTCGAGCAGGACTCTAGTCCAAACACAAGAGACGCTGTGCGAGATTACTTACTAGCCTTCACCAAAGTTCAGAGATTCGGGACAGTGATGTTGTTCATGGAAAAACAGGAGAGGCGACTGCTAGAGCTGTTACACGAAAATGTAAACCCTGCACGCTCGTAGAAGTAGTTTGCATGCTCTGACGTTTCGGGACCAAATCTCGGTGCTTGTACTCTGTAGTCGAGTCACAACACAGCACTTGGTTGTCCATCACTTCGTCCTCTGTTTGACCCCCGGACATGGCCTCTCGACCTGAAGAAGTACATACAGGCATCGACAGCGCCGACAGCGTCGCTCCCGACGTCACAAATGAGGTAATAGACTCAGGGGTTGACGCCAACGGACAACATCCGACACCTCGACGGGCGTTGACAACCACGAGCGAACACATCGGACTGCTCCAAGTCTTCAAAGCAAACCTCGTTCAAGCAGGTCTCTATCGACCTGCAACGGACGACGTCCAAGCCAGTCACGATGACGTGACTCTCCTGTGCGCGTTCCTCCGTCCTCATCCCGCGTTCATTGTATAAATAATTGTATTAAAGGCGCTTTCTGCGGGCACGTCGATTCGACATCAACAAGGCGGAGAAGCAGTTCGCCCGTGCAGAGGCATGGCGAAAACAACACAAGGTCGACGACCTGTTTGAGACTTTCGACGCGGCCGAGTTGGAGTCGACCAGGAGATTCTATCCGCGCTGGACCGGGCGACGAGACAAAGTAGGGACTCTTTTTTCTTTTCGAATCCGATCCGACCTCGTTTGATGATGGGTCGGGTGCGCTGGGATGATTGGCTTTCTCTTGCAGCAAGGTGTACCGCTGTACGTCTACCGACTCGCGTCGCTCGACACTACATTGCGCCACGAGTTGAACGCGATCCCGTCAGAGAAACGGCATCAACGCATGTACGTGACCTCGACGAAAAGCATTGATGAGCGCGAGGACTGATGGCCGTTCACGTAGTGTCGTACTTCACGAATACATGGTCCGTTTCGTGTTGCCCCTCTGTGACCACTTACCCCACGAACCGCCGACGCCGGTATCCTCCGTGATGACGATCGTAGACTTGGGGGACGTCCCCATGACCACCATGTGGTCTCTTCGAAGTCACCTTCAACAAGCGACCTCGATGGCTACCGCCAACTACCCTGAGACATTGAATACCATTGCTATCGTGAACTCCCCGTCATTCTTTCCAACTGTGTGGAACTGGATCAAGGTACGTGACAAGGTGCGCCCTCTCATAATGGACATGATTGCCGATTGCTCGTCAAGGGCTGGTTTGACGAGGGTACTCGTCGGAAGATTCATGTATTGGGCAAGGACCCTGGAGAAGCTCTTCGCGAATTTATCGACGAAGAAGATTTGCCAGAGTCCTACGGTGGCAAGCTGAAATGGGTCTTTGAAGATGAGCCATGTTTGGATGACGACCTTCAGAAGACTATCGGTGAACTGCCAAAGGGACCGGTTACTTTCGCTAGCATCATCATCAAGCCATAGGGCTACATGCGATACACGAGATTGAATCCAATTATTATTTTAGTGGACTAGACATACACCACATTATACACCTCCGTCTTACTTCGCCAACAGGATACAGTAGTAATGGCGGCGGAGCTCCAGAATGTATGAAAAATCTCTGATGAGTTTGGTATTGTCTGGAAATACATTAGTGCATGGTGGATAACGTTATGTATATGCATTTGAAGCATGAAAGCTTGGAGAACCGGCTGCCCAATTTAACCTCACTCGAGGTTGTCCTCGGGTTCTGCCACTACACCGTCTTCATTCCAGATTTGAAGAAACTAGCAAAATGCGTCAGTGAGCAATCCGAAGACAAGTGGCCGCTGACGTACCGTCGCTCTTTGCGTCGCCAAATGCTCAGATAGGATAAGAGGTGCCATCGCGAATGGCAAACGGTCCCAGGATATCGGAAACTGGTAGCGCTTGACAGCTGGCTTGTCCCCAATAGCACTCTTCTTTCCCGGGATGAATTTACTACATTTTCTAAGACCGAATTGAGCCCAGGTGACGCGAGATCGCATATCGACTTACTCTTCGGAGAGACCATATAGTCCTTTCAGGTGGGATTTCAGTAGCATCACGACGCAGATTATAACCGACGTTCTCATGATGTCAATATCTAGATTTGGTCCTAGTGGAGGTTGCGGGACGGGATTCTGTGGGGGCTCTCGTAAGTAACTACGAACGATGCTAATCATTCACCCTACCACGGGTGTGGCGTTCGAAACGGACTGTTGCTGGGGCTCATGAAGTTGGACGAGTAGGTTAGAGGGAGAAACGACTTCTATGAGTTGCATTCCTGAGGTGGATAGAATGGACGTGAGATGTCTGATGATAGTGAGAACTTCTTCTTGGGTTTTGTAATCTAGTGTAGCGAAATTTTCGGCCATGTAGCGAGAAAACTCGACATCATCCTAGATGATATTCTTCAAGGGGGGTGAAAGAATAATGAAACGTGCATTTTACCTGTGATGATTTCAATGCGGTAGGAATGTCAAATGCCTTGACCAACGCTTTCAAGAAATCTTGTCGAGGTGCTCTCTTTTCTCGAACTAGGGAATACCACCGCTGTAACAGAGCGGTTGGCTCAGGTTGCATACGATAACCTGCAGCTATCAAGTCAGTATGTATGATCCGGTCATATTCGTCCTCATGAGCGTCCATACCTTGAACGTTGTTCGGCGAGATTACTTTCTGATAATCAAAAGACTGTCTTGCACTGACGATGAAGCGGGCATTGAGCAGGCTCATATGCTTGTTGTACAAGATGGCATGCAACGCGCTCGCTCGAACGCTTGTCGCTGTGACAGGGCTCGTTTCAAGCGCAACGATGACCGGGAAAGACTGACGTTTTGATGGATCAATGTTTCATAGAATAACTTATGTTACACACCTGAAGCGGGTGAGCAAGCCCCTGCTTGACCGTGAAGGTGAGAATGTCAATGGCTACAGCCTGTATTTGTGGGTTCTGAGAGAGCGCCGCCTCTAGGATGGGTGAGATATATCGTTGAACAATCGCAGAGCTGACCCTGTTCGACACGAAGGTTCGTCATCACTTATTGTATCAAACTAGGAATTCTTACCCGGAATCAGCAAAGCCTTCCGTGTTTCCAACGAGTTCAGCCATATCCACAACGCCATCACCCCTATCTTGTCCGGAGTCTAGAACATGAAGTGTTAACACCATTGAACACTGCGTCTACGAGATGTATCTCTCACTCTTGCGTTGTTCTGCATGCTTCGTTGCTTCACAGACCAAGAAGTCTTGCATGATCCTCAGCAACCGTCCTCTGCTTTCCTCATCAGGAGAAGTGAAAATTGTGTCCATAATCCCCGCAGACCGCTCCAACGTCATTAGAGTAGGTTGAGCTCGGAACAAAAAGCCTAAGGAGTTCCATCAGGTGGGGTCAATACCGCAAGATGTAAGCGCACCTAGGCATTGCAAGATCCGTCCCTTCAGACCAGCATCGTTGTACCTGGAATAGAGCGAGAGAAGGCTATTATAGATATGTTCCACAATAGGGCCCTAGTAGGCTCTCTTGTGAGAACAGTTGACGCAAATTTGAGTATGTCATCACCTCTGAAATGCTATTCAGCTCGGCCGTGAACTCTGCACGAAATCAGGTTCCCCTTATCAAACCATTAAGCTTAGTGCTCACCGGGTCGCTCAATGCGGAGGTGATCAAAGTCACAGTGTTCTCCGAGTAAGGCGACGATGAAGATGAGAATAGATAGAGTTCGTATCTCGACAGGCGTCATTATCTCGGAATTGCGAGCGACGGCTTGCTGAATGCGGGCTGAAAACGCAATGAGATGTAAGCAAATGAATGACCAAAACGTTTCACCATTGCATGACTTCAAAAGAGCGACTAGCCGATGAAAGTCGTGTGTGAGGTGTTGTACGACTCCACATATGCACGCGACGCTCTCTTGTAAGCACTTTGATTTATGATCAGATACGGTCAATTATATTTGTCAGCTTGACACACCACGACACCACCAACATTCGACGGCTTGACGATCATAGGCTGTAAAACCAACTGTAACTCTTGGCCGAACTTCACAGAAGTCTTTGGCATATGAGGAATCGATATTCGGAAGACGCGTAGTAAGTAGTCAGTCACGGCCAACTCTTCGGGCTGCGAAGCGAGATCAGGGGAAGCTACACAGAGTCAATCACTAAGACACACAGAAGCTGGATTTTTCAGGTAAGGTAGCAGTGTGGAAGCATTGCTACCGGAGAGTACAGACGGATATGCAGTTGTAAACAGATAGAGTGTTCTGATGCAGGATTGAACCGTCTGAAGAAAGGATGCATCCAAGATTAGTAGTTCGCATTCATCAACGATTTAATACCCACAAAACCAGGGAGATCAGAAGCATCGACAAGACCGTCAATCAAGGTTTCACATATTTCGGAGTACTTCGAGTGCATAACAGGAGTATCAGCGGGATTTTGACTCGACATGATCTTGTGGAGGATGTCCTCCAAGGGTGACTGTTTGTCTTTGAAGTAGGCAGACACACCCATGATAACGGACACTTTGGTTAGTAAAGCTGTCTTGTCCTGAGTGTTAGTCATTGAGGGTGGCTTTCCCTTGGGCGCCACAACCTGGGATTGCGTGTTCTGGAACCACAGCTCCTCTATGGTCTTGACCGCGAGATCTTTGACCGTGTCGTCCTCGTCCAACATTCGCAATACAAGCTTTGTGCAGATGTCAACTTGCCGCTTCAAATCCTCGGTCACGCTATAGTACTGTTTGAGTAGCTTGATCACACGCTTGCGTACTCCAAGTCCTGTGTCCTGTCCAGACATATGAGCGAGATACAGGTAGCAAGGAAGGGCCAGATACCGCTATGCGATCAGAGATCCTTGAGTAGTAATCGCCCGCAACTTCAGGAGATTCTATCATGTATCTACCAATCAGCTCAACTGCGGCATCTCGGACGGCTGGTGAAGAGTCTAAAAGATGCCCCTCGATGGCCCGTCGCACATTTGCCTATGTTCGGTTAGATATCACGTCTGATCAGGTCGCACACAAGCTTACTGTGGAAAGAATAGTGGAGTCGCTGGTAACAATTTGGCCAAGAGCGCGCAGTGCTTTAGTTCGCATAAACACAGGCGGCGCGTCGAGCGCCATCAGCACCACATTGAGTATAGGCCCAAACGAGCTCCTGAGGTGTTGTACCGTGCCAATCTCCTCAGTAAGCATATCAACACGAGCCATGTCTTCCTCAGATCTAGCGACGTATGAACAGCGAGACGATCTGTCTGGACTTATACGCACCCTACATCGAAAACATCGTTGGAACGGTTCGTCCATACTTCTGACAAGGCATGCCGAAGCTTTGTGCAAAGAGCGAGTGTCGATGGTTTTTGCGCGGGTCCTCCGTCATCCAAAGCACCGCGCAGCACTCGAAGAGCGTTTGCCAGTTCATGACCCCACATTGCGCATGTAAGCTCGCGAGCGCTCTGGTATGGTGAGGTGGTCTCAGAATTGACGAATTTTATTGGGATTCAAGACGCACCTCATAGGCTTGGTCGTCCGAGGAACGTTTCAACAAGTGTGATGAAATGGCTTCATGATGGTTCAGGAGAGTCTCAAAGTCACGCATGTTCTGTGTTGAAAGAATCTAATAAGGGACAATTACAACATATACTTTTCATGAGGTGAGGAGTATACCTCGTCGAGGGGGACCAGTGGATGTTTGCCACTGCGTTGCCGGACCTTGATTATGCTCGATCGCAAGCGAGCAGCGATGACTCCTAAATGGTCCAGAGCTATCGCCTTTGCCGCGTTAGAATCTATCTGAACAGCCGTTTTTACGTCATCCAATGAAGCGACCTTGGTGATGTCAGTCGCGCAAGCGGCGTTAGTCGAGTAATCATACCATAAATTTACATATCACGCTCAGAATCAAACTAGCTGCTGGCCACTCTGGCCAAAAGAGGACAACAAGGAGGTCGGAGATCAGGTTGTCGAGAATGATTCGATACTCGGCCTCATTCGAGTTCTTCGTCAGTTTTCCCTTGCCAGATCTAGAGGCGCGATGAAGATGCGCGAGTCTATGCGGGCACGAGCACCCACCTCTGTGTCAAAAAGAGAACAATTGTCTTCGCTGCATTGGTAGCCGAGTCCAGACCGGACATGTACAGTTGCGTCTCCTGGTGTAAAGAATGTAGAGCGAGGCATCAGGTATACATTTATGCCTACCTCTAGGTCCTGTTCATCAAGGGTGGCATCTTTAGCTTTCTCCGCAGTACTGTCCTGATTCCGTAATACACTATTTTGGCGGGTCTTGGAAATCCGTCGCGCAGCTATTCGAACATCCCTCGCCGAAGTCTGTACGAGTTGAAGAAGTAAGGCAGATACCGTACGAATCGAGCGGCCGTCACGTAGCCTGCAAATAATATTAGCATTCGTCGCAAGGTCGAAGGGGTATACAGACTTGAACTGTCCGGCTTTCTTATGACTGTTCGAGAGCTTAATAAGGGATGACAAAATTTCTTCGATAATCCATGACCGCTGATCTTCGTGGTTTGCAAAGACCTTGAAGAGGTTAGGTGGCAGAAGTCCGTGTCCACGACGAACTTACACTTCGAATGATGGAAAGGGCGTCGAGGCGAAGGCCTCTCATGGCACTGTTTCCCAATGTATTCAACACGACGTTCTCTCGCTTACCCTTAGTGTCACTCTCAGCTGACTCGACGACAAAAAATGGTCCTATAGCAATGTAAACTGCTTGGATGATGATCGCGTCGGACATGCTGACTCCGTCCGCAGAAAAGAGAGAATTGATGCGAGGAAGAGCAGCAGCAAGAGCTTGAAAGAGTTCGGTGAGTAGCCTCCGCAATTCTCCGCAGCTAGAATGCGTGTAACGAAGCAGGCAATTGAGCTGGGGGGATGCGGCCCCACTGACTCCCGTGCCCTCCACAAAAGGATACACGACCATTGTAAGTTGATGCTTGACGGTGCCAAGGCAGGTTGTAATCAATTCTTCCGAGTACAACTACAGTACACAAAAGTGAGCATCAGCTGAGCCCACGACTGAGAACCACAGACCTGTTTTGTGAGACTCTCGCCGCTTAAAAGCGCCATGCAACATTCTGCAGCAAGGATACTGTCCCGAGAGATCTCCAATTGAACGGAAAGATCGTGCACGTCCGAATCTGTGAGTTGCTGGGGATGTGAGTCGTGGACTGTAGGGCTGCACTCCTCCTCAGGCTGTATATCTATACCATCCGCAGGTGCTTTTTGGCCCCTCTTTGCTTTGCTGGGCGACGAAGGAGCCGGAGGATAATACGTTGAAGCGCGCAAGGGATCCAAGTCTTCTCCTGCCTTGATTGAGCGTTCTAACATCTTCATTAATCTGGACAATACGGGTGTCTCAATATCTCCAAGCGTGTCTCGAACCTTGGGCCTCGAGCTGGCACTGGTAACACCCTCGCGTGTTGGACGTCTAGACCTCTTAGAAGGACGCGCGAGTTGACTAATGTATTTTGTCAACTTTCTTATGATGCTCGGCTGGAGATGTGGATTATTGCAATCAGCAGTCAAAGGAGAGAAGTATTCTTTGGGCAAATCGGCGGGTTCGATGTCAGCTGCAAGAGAATCTTCAGCCTCGAATATATCCTCGATCAATGTGCGGAGTTTCTCTAGTGGAACTGTGACAGGAATCAGCGGTGCCAATACACGGATCGAAACTAGTGGTACCTCGTTCGTCCCTGTCCCCGGTACGCCGAATGGTGGATTTTATATTGGCATGGACGCCGTGATGCAGGCCACCACCACGTTCATCAGCGGAATCGTCTCCAGAAGCTTCAGAGTACCTCGATGACTTTGTTGAAGGGGTTTTCCAAGCGGGCACGGGAACGTCAACATATGCCAAAACTTGGCGAGAGGGTTTCGTCGACTTGTGAGATGGCGTTTCGCCTGTAGTCCGTCCAACGGGAATCGCGTTTGCAGGATTCGCCGCATGTATGCGTTTTTGAGAAGGAGTGACGTGCTCGTCTGGAGATTTGCGTTTCCTGGGGGTAAGTGGAGGGGGCTGAAGAACAGTGGGTGATGGTGGGCGGGGTGGGGGATGAACGTCTAGCTTTGACGAAGGATGCTCGGTACTGGTGGGTGGGGTAGGCTTTGAATCCAAGAGCTGGGCAGAGCGATTGAGGAAATCCTTGAAGAAAGGACCTGATTCCTCTGGCTTGTAGACCCGCTGCTGAGATTTTACCTGGCTTGGATAGCCGAGGGCGAACGCGAGCGAGGAAGAGGAAGAGCGGATGCCAGGTGGTGGCGGTGTTGGATATGCTGATGTTGGGTTGAGGCGCTGGAGCACGGAGTTGGCGATGGAAGGGGGGTTATAGGAGTCGGCGGGTGCGAGGGTCCAGCCAGTGGGGGCGGTGAAACTGTACTGGTTGACGCTACACCGAGGAGTTATTCGGAAAGGAAACGGAGGACATCGTGGAGTACGTACGGCGTACCATAAGAGAGGTAGCGAACGGACTCGTCCCTGGTTGTCTGCCAGTACTGGGAGTGTTGGGCGGGAGTAGACGGATCCGAGAGATAAGAAAGCTCGCGAGCGTACTCCGAGAAGGGCGAGGACGAGTGGGTGTGATAGGAGCTCGCATAGAAGGCAGCGTAGTTCGCGTCCATGTAGGTCGGTGGTGGGGCAGGCGTGGAGAGATTGCTGATGTGTCCCGTGACTGTGCGCTCGTGGTCAGTGCGAAGGGCATAGATCAGAGACGAACGCGGATACCATGCGCAGACGGCGTTGCGGAGGCAGTCGGATATGCTGCAAACAGCCTGTGGGCCTCGTACACAGCGTCGGGGGCGCGTTGCTGCGAGTTCGGGTGGGTGCCATCGCCTGCGCTCATCGCTGGATCGAAGGCCCCCTGCGACTGGCGATGGCCGTTCGCGTACCAATGTTCGGAACTCATCCCGACTCAGAGTTGAACCATCCGCACAAGGCGTACAGCGTCGAGTGATAGCGTGACGCGTAGTTGTCACAGTCACAGCCTAATACTAAGTAGTCCGCCTCCTCTTTCTCGGCGCGGTGCCGTCCTCGACCGCGGACTGACGCTTGTGTTTGATCCCAGCCACTCTCATAATATCCTTCCGTTTTTCCCTGTTCTTGTCTCCCTTCAGCATCTCCTCTTTCGCGACCTTTTTCCGGTGCACCTCTTGCCTCTCGTTCTGTTTCTCCTTCCGCCGCGCAACTTGATCCTTCCTCAGCGCTCTGATCTGTTGCAAAAGCGCGACGGCCTTCTTTTCCTCGGGCTCCATCACCACAGCACGTTGTTGCATGTATGTCTTTTTGCTCTGTGCCTTCATCGCTCTCGGTTTTGATGCGTACGGCAGTGACGCTTGTAGTTTTTTGGGTATCTTGAGTGGGTTGAATCGTCTCGCGATACGTTGAACAGGTTTGTAGTGCGAGTTGATGTTCGACGGGGTCTTGATCCCTTCGTCACGTCGTACCTGGCCCGTAAGCCGCATGCCTTGCCATCGCGACTTGTCCGACAACAGGAGTGATGTGACCGGGTTATAAAACTGACGAGGTTGAATCGAATACCAGGCTCGTAGAAAAATGATGTCTATTTCTCATCCATCAATCTCGTTGCGCGGGATCGAAGATGGCTCACCGCTCATTAGCACCTTGTCTTCAAACGTCGCCCGGAATGCACCCTGTGGCTTGGAGAGCGCTTTTTTGACTTGACCCCGGATCCCCGAAACAGTCCGGATGTTGGCTCCTTCAAACTTTGCGATTTCAAGTGCACTGGTGAACATGTCCTTGACGAACGCCGTGTTCTTGAATATCTTGAAGGGGACCCCCGTGAGCTTCAACTTTTTCACTATTTTCGTTGACCGGTCGATGTCGAGCACGACTCCTGTGGCCGACACCCTGAATCCAGCGCCATCTCCGTCCAGTGAGTTGAAAGCACAGAAACCACTGTTGGGAATGGCAACAGGCCCATAGAACGTCGCATAACAATGCATGTGCTCTGGAGTGTACTTGAGCATGCGCATACGGATGGAGTGATCGTCGAGAGAGTATATCGGGATGCTCTGGAAACGTCGCCATCCCAGCGAGAAGATAAGGGGATCGTTGGTCTTGAGGGTCTTCGTGAACCAACGATGTCTCTTGATGCGCACTTGCAGGTACCCAAAGCGTTCCTCAGCCGGCAGAAGACCCCCAACAATGATAGGGTAATAAGGATCAAAGTTCTCGATCATTTCACAAGGGACAGAAGAGAGCTCGATGCGAACGTAAGTTCCCGGTCGAAAACCTTCCACCAGTGTACGAGCTTCCCCTTCTATCCATTCGAATTCTGCTCGATTAAGTTGTAGTTGGCGATTCAGTTCGTCTTTCTTTTCGTCATAGAAATCCATTCTATTTTGCTCTGGATCGTCGTATTGTTCGTCGAATTTGCGCTTGAGTGCCTCCTTTTTAACGGCGAGCGCCGTTGAAGCTGAGACTTCAGGGTCTTCAGCATCTTTATCCTCTGGCTCGTCCTCATTTTGTTGTTCCGCGCCGCCCGTGGTTGACTCGTCTGCAGTTATAAAAAGTGAACGTATAGAGTCCAGTTTTTCTTCGTCCTCCCATTCCTGTAGGTCTTCAAGAAGTAATGGTTCTTTAGTCATGTCGAGATCGTCGTCATTAGACTGGGTTGTGGTTTTGGGACGGAAGAAATCATCATTTCCTTCAAACTCAGAGTCACTATCAGCAAAGGAAAACTCTCCGTTCTCTTCCTGCTCAGAAAAGTTCATCGCGGGCCTGATGGGGTCGCGAAGACCGGCGCGCCCGTCGTGGTTCAGCGATGCCAGCGAGGTTCCATCCCCATCAAATTCGGGGTCGTCGTCAAAGTCTTGTGAGTCAACACCATCATCCGAGTCTAGCTCCTCTCCGTCTTCCCAGTCAGAGTCTAAAAGATTCTTGTCGGAAGGTTCCTCCAGATCCGGCTCGCGGGCTTCTTGCGAAGGCAGCGTTGTACCCACTTTGAGATTTTTGGAAGAAGTTTCTAGCAGTCTGATTTGACTCTGAGAGATACCGTCCGCGAGGGTAGCGCCGACGTCTTGGAGATCGATGACCATTTGTTCACCCTCGCCTTGAGGAACTGAATGGGGAACTGAAGTAATGTGTCAATCAACGATCATGCGATATGCCGAAAAACCTACCCTCTGTCGGCCCCCGAGTAAAATTGCCAGGAACATTGATCCAAACCGAATCTTTGTCGTAGATAACACCCCCAACATCGCTCATTGGGGCATGAACGAGCAGCTTCCTCTTTTCGGTCAATTTTCTCCGTTTCTCCGAATCTGCGTCAGGGAGTGGACACGGATCTCCTAGGACAGTGACGGATGCCATGTTTAGGTCGCCGACGCCTGGAATGTGAATTTTTGTGCTTAGACGTAGATTGGTGCCTCGCAGGTAACCATACAATGTGACCGTCCGATCACACTTGCCCTTCGACGCGCGAACCGTTTCACGCGGCGTGAGATCCTCGATACGGTCCGCTAAAAGATATGGATGGTTATTTCGGAATACTAGGGGACGGAACTTCATGACGCTGATGAACCGGGAGAGATTGAGAATCTCGCTGTCGGGATATCGACCGTTGAGAACGCCAGAAAGATAAAACAGTTTGGCACCCTGGTATATTTCGGTCCAAAAACGCTTTTTGAGGGTTTTTTTGGTGTCTTTCAGAGAAGACTGTTTCTTAATGAGGTCGAGATGGGAAAGGACACCGATGACTTTAGGAAATCCGTGGGATTGCAAAATGTTGATAAACTCGAATGTTTCCTAAGCGAATTATCACGATCGGAAAGGAAATGTGCGGTGCTGAGATAGCGCACCATTTCGAAGCCAAAGGAACCATCAATCATGAGGAGTACCAAATCGGCCACCTTGCCTATGTCGATCATGGAGTTAAGGTCGCTGTTGCACTCAATGAAAGTCAACCGTCGCTTCTTTCCTGCGACGACAGTGATAGGGCCCTTGGCTTCTTGCAGGGTTTGCTTCGAGTGCCGACGGACGAGGCTCCTGAGAAGGGTAGTCTTGCCGACCCCTGGAGGTCCCACGATCGCAACAATAATGGGGGGAGGTGCGTTGTCGGGAGTTCTGTCGACGAGAGGAACATGTAGTCGGGTCTGGTCACGTTCCGCATTCCTACGACCTTGTCTGTCGGCTCGCCTGCCTGACTTGGGTGCAAATGCCTGGGATGGCAGTCGTGAGGTCGGTGTAAAGCACTTGCACAAGACAAACCTTTTCGTTGAATGCGGATTGTTGTTTTCCCTTCCCCCGTTTGTCAGCCTTTGGCCCAGACTGAGCAGGCCTGTGTGCTTTGTGGTCCATGTGCGAATCAGACGTGGTCGATATATGGAAGTCGACCCATTACGATCACGTGATGAACGCGTTCACGCGCAAGTTTGTTTGCTTCTCGCTCGTCCCGGGTCGTCCGCTCGCTGTCCTTCCCTTGCGTATCTTTGTCTTGTCTTTGCGTTTTTCTTCCTCTTGAAATTTGTTCTCGCGAGATGGCCAGAAAGTCTGTACCCCGCGAGTTCAGCATACCCGGGGACGAACTCGAACAGGACCGCATCCAACTCGAGCATAATTTACAAAATACCGATCTGTCTCTTCATCTATCCTCTGCGCCGGACGATGAGTCGCTGGAGTACCCCAGACACGATTCTGCGCCAGAGCAGTTTCCTGCATTCCCCTCGTTCGATCGTCATTCTGGCGAAGACCTAGATCTCGATGCGAGCCGCATTCACGCGTGGTCTATCCATGACGGTGAAGGTATCGCCCCGTACGACGCTCGGACCATGTCCACTCCTGCCCATCATGCGAGCGCCGTTACTATCACCGCAGGGCTCGGCCGTGGTGGTAGGAGGGAGCCCAGTGTCAGTGGCGCCGAATATGATCCAGAACGGCCCCTTCAAGACATCATAGCAGGTATGGAGCACCGAGTCTCACACATCAATGTAGTCTCACCCTCTTGACCACCTCATCGTTTTTTTCCAGCGTGTCGCGCTGCTTCCGAGGCAGACGACGCAGAGCGGTCGCAAGACATTTCTCGTCCAAGGTTATCCGAAACACTGCAACGCGCCGGCTTTTCTCCTAGACGTCCCCGCGGTGGTCCGTCGCGAGTCTTGCAAGGGTCAAATGGTATACCAGAATCGTCACAGCATGCACGCCGGAATATGGCTTCTCGAGCTCGAAAAACCACCGTATCATTTGATACCACTGCCACTCCCCTTCGAAGGCACGTTTCTCAACCTGTTCCTGCTCAACCTCATGTCACGGTTCAACCACCGACCCCTTCCACGTCTGGTTCTCGGTTCACCAAGATGGCTCGAGGCCTAGCCCGTGACGTCCGCCAGGCTCAAGCAGAGGACATTATTCCTGCTGCAGCCCACCGTTCTACAGGCAAAGAGGGGCTAACCCGAAACGAGATAGACGCAGCGGGCGGTCTCGATCATGAAAACCGCGCAGCAAAGAAGTCACATCGTGCCCGCGTACATCTCCCAGACGTTACTGGCTTGACAAATGCCGTTATCTCGCCCGCAAAAGCTAGCTTGGAGCGGTACAGTGTCCGCAGCCCAAGTTCAAAAGACATCGAAGGTAATTGGACTAGCTTCTTTTTTGTGGAGGATAATCATGTCCCCCCAAAGCTCGCCTCATAGCATCGCTCAATGCTCTGCATACAAGATTGAATCATCTGGAAACGGAAAACAGCATTGCCCGTCGCCGGGTCCGAGAGCTCGAGTACGAGCTTGAGGAATGTAAACGTGATGTCGTTAGAGAACGCACGCGAATTATTGAGTCTCAAGATGGCATAGACATCAGTGCCGCCCGCATACCCATGCCGTCGACGTCTCGGGCGAAGGGGAAGGAAAGAAGGTACAAAGACGCGGATCTTCACGCGTCCAAATATCTTGAGGTGGTCCAAGAGAAAAAAGGTAAACTCATGGTCTATGTGAACGCAGCTGTTCCAAATTGACACATTGTAGCTCTAGAGGCGCTAGTCAACACGCTGAGGTCCCACCTTACCCGTGTCACGTCTGATTTGTCTTCTCAGCAACACCTACTTGAGGATCTTCGTTCCCTCCGAGAATCCGACGCCCTTTCATTGACGGAGAAGGCACAAGAGATCACCCAACTCAGAGCAGAAGTAGAACGGCTTGCTGGTGAAATCGAGGTACTACGGGGGGTTGTTGAGGAAGGGTTAAATGAACGGCGTCAAGGACGTGATCCCGATCCGAGTATGCAAAGTACTCGCCCGGCGGACCACCCAATTATCCATTCGCATCGTCCGCTTTCTCCTGTGGTGGAATCTCCTGAACCTTCGGTCCGACGGTTTGTCGACGACGACGAGATAGACCGAATATCGGTGGACCTCGACGAGCGTCGTTCCGAGCGCGCCTCGAATTCATCGGCCCATAGTTCTTATTCAATACCTGCACATCCACGGGCTCGAGACACAAATGAGAAGCTTGAAGAAGCTACGGAATCCAACCCGCCGTTCCCGAAGATTAGCTCAGAGCCAATGGAGCGTTTATTCTTTTCTGCAGTACGCCATAACGCGACATCGTGTCGAATGTGCAAAGGGCACCACCACCGCTCTAATGGGGTTTGTCGTGACAAACGTGGAATTCCAGTCGACTGTGAGAACGACAAGGACGAAGGCTTCGTCGAGGGTACAGAACATCATGCTCAGTCCGACCCCCCACGCGAAACTGGTCGCAACAGACGTACGTATTCAATCGAGGAAATTCTCGAAAGAATGGATAGGAACGGTGGCACATTGAGACCCGGTGATATTCCGCCTCAAACCGTGTTGGCGCGAGTCATTGGTGAGCTCGAGGACGAGTTCGCTAACTTTAGAGAGTATGCTTTTATTCTTTTTCTTCCGTCGTGCTTGTGCTAATTTCACTGCAATTGCAAGGATCTACAGCAAGCTCGCCGACGAGTACAAGTCACTGGATTCTGCCGCAGAAGTGGCAAATCGCCAAACTGCAGGCGATCGCTTGCGGGATGTGATAGAAGTACTGGAGTGCAAGGTAAGTCTCTACTTGCTTGGTCTACCCCGCTGCTTAATGTCCTTTAGGGTAATCAAATTGCATCATTATATGATCTGTTAATCTTCGAAGATAGGCCATTGAAACAATAGCATGTTCAGTATATAGATGTTGTATTACGTGGGAATACCGAAATCCAGATATGATGTGTGTGAGTGAATTGGTGTCCTTCGAAGGAACGCGGTTGTCCGGCTTTCCATGTTGGCTCATTGAATCTGCCATGAACTCGCTCTTGGCCCAGGCAAACGCCTTGTCGAAGAAAAAAACCACCAAACTCAAAACCAAGCCATCTTCGAGTGTCGACCGCACGCTCGCATCTGTCACACACAACGCGTCGATCCCGAAATCACTTCGTCCCACATCAGATCCCTCAGAAACAGTCCCAAAACGCCGACACGCCCACATCAAAAACCTCAAGCTTCGTGCGCAGCTCGATCATCAGGCCGCCCATGCCGCGCGCACCAAATCTCTCCTCCAAGATGCCGAGCTGCTCCTCACTGGCGATGCGGGCCTCGTCCAAGCTGAAAACACTATGGAAAAGACGTGGCGGGTCAGTCAGGACGAGGTCGTGCGGGGGGCGGGACAGGAAGCTGCCAAGGGACGGCAAGAATGGAAGCTCGACGGGGGACCCTACAAGTCGCGGTATTCAAGGAACGGCAGGTGCGTCGCCTTGTCTTGACAGCGTGTGTCCAAACCGACGTTTTTCAAAGACATGTAGCTATCGTAGGGAACACTGGGCATGTAGCCACGTTCGATTGGCAAACCGGTGCGATTCACGCGGAACTGCAGCTGCAGGAGACGTGTCGGGACATTACGTGCGTGATTCGTCTGTTTTACCCCCTGTCTTAACGCCCACTAGGTTCCTACAAGACCAATCCTATTTCGCAGTCGCCCAAAAGAAATATACGTTCATTTATGATCGCAACGGGGTCGAGTTGCACCGACTCAAATCCCACATCGAGCCCACGCGACTGGAGTTCCTTCCCTATCACTGGCTACTCGCGAGCGTGGTAGGCACCTTCGCTACACACTTTAGTTCTCTCAATGCATGTATTGACAGGGATACCCTGGGTATCTCAAATATCAAGACACGTCCACTGGCGCGCTCATCGCAGAACACCGGACGAAAGCCGGCGCATGTCACACCATGACCCAAAATCGGCACAACGCCGTTATCCATCTCGGCCACCAAAACGGCGTCGTCTCACTGTGGACGCCGAACCTCCCTCATCCTGCGGTCCAGCTCTTCGCCCATCTCGGACCTGTGATGGGCCTCAGTGTCGATCCCAGCACTGGTGGTCGCTATATGGCATCTTCTGGTGCAGATGGCACCGTCAAAGTGTGGGATTGTAGGAATTGGAAAGGCGTCGTGAGGGAGTGGACGACGAGAGGAGGTAGCGCCGAACTCGAGTGGAGTGCCAAGGGTGCACTGGCTGTGGCTACTGGCGGAAGTGTCAACGTACGTCTTTTCCATCATATAACCAATGGTTATTCACATATTTTGTTGCAGGTATACACGAAACCGTCGATACAAACGTCGTTCGCTCCTAAAGTCCCACCACCCCTTTACCTGACGCATCCGATACCCCATCGACCGCTCACTTCGGTACGCTTTTGTCCGTTCCAAGACATTCTTACGATCGGACACAACGCTGGCCTTTCGAGCATTCTCGTGCCCGGGTCTGGCGAACCGAATTTCGATAGTAACGAAGCAGATCCCTTCGAGGACAAACGGAGGAGACAGGAACGTGAGGTTAGAGGCCTCTTGGACAAGGCGAGCCACGGAGTATTTCATCCCGGTCCGAACGCTGATTTAGTCCCACAGATTCAACCGGATATGATCGCGCTGGATCCTGACTTTGTGGGGTCGTTGGCACCACCTACCAAATTAACGACGGCGGTAAATGACAAGCACGAAATTCCGTTCGCACGACTTCCGCGCTTGGAACGGTTGCGCGTGCAAGGCAAAGCAGACGAAACAGAAATTGATGACGGTGTTGATGCCGACGATGCCGGTGACGACAGCGACAAGAAAAAGTCGCGGGCGGAACGTGAAAAGAGGAGGATGCGCGGCAAAGGAAAGAGTCTGAAACGGTACGCACAGCTTCTGTGAGCAACGTTAAACTAACTACAATGAATCATGATCCAGATATCTGAGAAAGCAGCGTAAAAACGTCATTGACCCCACTGCAGTACGTGTTTTTCCTTGCGAGTCTTGTCAGATGATATGCACCGTCCTATAGGTTGCCATTCGTGCCAAGCTGGAGAAGCAACGGGAGGAGAAACGGGGAGCAAAAGCACATGTAGGCTCCTTAGTCACTCATTTTCGATTACGAAAGTAGCTATGAAGGTAAATTACCTAATCTGGTGGCTGTACAGTTGCATATGCCTCAAACAGAAGTGGGTCTGTAGTGATCCAATTGGTGTTCAACTAAGAGGCATTGGGATGTGAAGCCAGCAAGCAATAAGCTGTGGGATAGATCCTGTGATCCTTATTTATTTGGTTGCCTCCTCAAGAAAGGAGTTTTGGTACATGAGGTTGAAATGAAGCAATCAAATACACTACAAAAGAGCTGAGTGATGCAATCTGAGACCCCTGATGCACAAGGCAGTAGGGTGGGATTGGGTAGCTGAAAAAATTACTCTGACAAGACAAAGAAAGAAAGGTCAAAGGAAAAAAAGAGGAAAACACTCTGCATTTGGTCTTGTCAGGGGGTAGCTGAGTAAGATAGGAGTAATGACACTGAGATCACCTGGTGTGCAGTACAGAGTGCTCCACCAATCAGTCTTGTATAAATAAACTTAAATTACCTTGCTTGACAAGGTTTCTTGGGTCTGGGTGGTGCATAATTGCATGGAAATGGACTGACAACGGAAAGAATTTCCTTTTTAGGTGTGGCTGTGATTGGTGTAACTAGTAGCGAGTATTAGACAGTAAACTGCTAGCATTTAACATCATACTGCCTATTGAGATCAGAAGTTGATGCTATTTGAATAATATAAGCATGAATGGCATACATTTTGAACCCCTACAGCTACTGCGATGGAAACTTACACCGCTCACGAGACCTTGTAAAGCCGCCCATACAGTCGACTCCCTTATAACACATACCCTGCATAACCCATACTCCCCATAACACATACATTTTTGGGTATCCCGGGTTGGTTTGCGGGGATTTTTGGTTCAAAACCCATACACCCATAACGCAT
>JBBPLQ010000132.1:0-26882 GCA_038089855.1 Royoungia palumana
TCATTCTCGAGTCTAAGCTTACCCTCAAGTATTCTAGTCCGACCTTTCAGCATTTCCCCTCACAATTCTCTACCACTAGCAGGGGCACGCTTTGGTATTTTGGTGTGTCTGGATGACTCTCGTGGCCTTATGATGCGCTGAAAGATTGTATCATATTAGTACCGACTCATCAACCTCATGAGCGCCAATCGGAATTTACCCCATGAGCACCTCGTCTCGTTCAGCAACACGTTCATGTCAATTGAGGGGCCCGTCGGTCATCGAGGAGCAACTTGCGGAACTCGAGTAACTCGCCACCCCTTCGCAAGGGTCTTCGCTCCATTGTCATGTCGCCCATGTAGTGCAGGGATGCTTTTTTGTGGGAAGTTCTAAGATCATCGTGTCCATTTGAGCTTACTAAGGCTCTCTTGTGGACGCGTAATGACCGTCTTCAGGGATCAGGCCTCAGGTGGGTTTCACCCAATGAACGTATCGTCTCATTTCCTGGGACATCTCGCTTTATACGGTCTTTGTAAGATGGCAGAGGGCCGTTCCCCATAACACCACGACTCGGAGGAATATACACACTTTTGACCCACTGGCAGTCATATTTTCCTGCCTTTCAAGCCAAGTCTACTAGCTCTCGATCTTCCGGATTCCACGAATCATAAGTATACTTCTCATCATACCTATAATGTGAGTTTTACATGCAATCAACCTATTTAAGCATAGCATGGTCAAGGATAAGTTGCTTCCCCATCGTTCGTTCTTCCATCATACCATCAGATGGCAGTTGCTATGCTGGTACTAATTATAGGTTAGCCACCAGCAACATTGCCGTCTGATCCATGCCATTTCTGCGATTTTGTCGCATCAGCGCTCAATACTGGGAAATCAAACCGCCTCCCAGCGCATAACGTATTCGTGAGTCACATCAACACGATGGACAGCCGGTGGAAATAAGATGAGGAGCACCACACGATTCCTTATGCGGCACGAAGTGACGCATATAAAAACGATTCCTTGCTGCTGTATCAGATACAGCAACTATCAAGATCGAAATTTACCAACACCGAGTCGCCGTTTCTTGCGTAGACAACAATTATGCGATTTTTGTCCGGTTCTACCTCGAGTTTTTCCAAGCCTTTATTCACCGCACTGGCCGTCTTCTTGGCATGTGCGACTGCGGTACAAGGTGCCGGTGAGTAGAAGAAAGCGTCGCCATTCTTGCTCGCTTTGCTCAAGGCAAAGAACAGCCGTCAATACCAAAAGGACCCCTTCTGGCATAGATATTGGTACGTCCGCTATGCGTTCGGAAGAAACACAAACCTACTAACGGCGGCGAATGACAGAGAAAGGAGAGCTCTTGAAAAGAGCTGATCTACAAGACGACTCGGCGTGGTTTGTATCATCGGGTATCAGTGCGTCTTACTACGATTAAAACAATTGAAAGCGAGTTGATGACGTTGGATTACAGACGATGATCTCTCTAAACGAGCTGATCTCCAAGACGATACAACATGGTTTGCGGCGGGAGACTTCAAAACACGTGTTGCCCGAGACATCGGTACGTTAGTGACAGCCCAAGCAAGCAATAGCTCATAATAGCTAAATTACAGAGAAGTATAAACGAGTGGATCTCCAGGACGATACGACGTGGTTCGCGGCAGCAGATTTCGCCGATGGATCTTGAAGACCATCTCAAACTCTAGACGATAGATAGGTGGGTGAGTGTGGCTTTGAAAATCGATAGTGGATCAAGAATTGCAATACGTGATCACAGAAAGGACATCTATCTGGATGACGCACAAAGCTGGTATATCCTGGCCAGGGCCTGATATTTCATTGTGTGCCGGTCCTGGTTTTGGTCAATCTCATCATCTGTACATGTCTATCCATTATGATATTCTCCCATTCTACTTGCGAAGTATTTCGACTGTCGTCCATCAGCATTAGTTATGCATGCTGAGAAGGTCCATTTCAAGTTAGAAACGGCGCACTCGATGCGACTAGTCTGTTTTGTGTGCATGTCGAGTCAGGTGCGCCCCATTATCGCTGATGTGTCAAGACCCACCAAGCTTCCCGATCACTGGACGGAGTATATACCCATCGAGGGGATTTCACATCTTCTACCGCGCAAGCAATAATAGGACACACAAAGCTGTGAGGGCGATGAAGCGCTCGCAAGGTACACATGATGCACAGTGAAAGCGTTCTCACCGAAGCTTAGAAAGGGCATCGCGCGCACGGCCACTGAGTTCTTCCGTACTCGATAAAGAGGTAAAATCGACGCCAATGCAAACTTCGCCATCTCTATGGATAGTAAGCCCGAATTCTGTTGCAATTTTGAAACTCGTATTGCGATCATGAACAACTTACGCATCAAAGGGATTTCAATATCCCTGCATAGCAAGTTCGGAGCCAACCAAAGGTCTAGTGAATCATGACGTGAGGTCTCAGTAGGGCACTCGTAAGAAATGGCGACTAACCGTGTATAGACCGGAGATTCGCGACGGGTATCGAGGACCCATTTAGAGGGGACGGGAGGTAGACATTGGGACATGTTCAGAGATATGATCGAGTTGTGAATTCAAGGAATTGCGCTCGCTCTGGACTCTGGAGCCAATGTCACAAATTCAGCTATAAAGTCGAGTCGCTCCTCGATGCAAAGCCAGACGTGGGAGTGAGCGGTTATCTTCAGCGCTTGTCATGATGTGCACGATCTTTGATCATCGATGAGGGAGGCCTGGAGGTTTCAAACCCATCGGATCAGGTCTTCCTTCCCGACCGCCATGGCCACCGGAAACTTTGAGTTCCATCCACACAAACCAATCTCTGACCCAGCGTCAGAGCTCCTTATCGCTCAGTGGGTACTCAACGACATAGCTTCTATCCAAACTACACAAAAAGGCAAGGCGCGGGAGGATACTCCAATCAACGATGAGGATCTCGCACTTAATCTCCAACCCTCCTCATTGAATGCGCTGATCGGTATCTTGAGAGATTACCGATCTGCGTCGAGCATAGACCGTGCCATTGAATCTGATACACGGCACATTGGCAGACTTGCGCTCCTAGAACAGGCTGAGCGTGATGACCACCGCGCAGCTGTTGTCCTCGGTGAAGGGTATGATTCGCCGCAACAGATGGCTGCCCAACGAATGGTGGAGCAGAGTTTATACCAGCCTCTTCGGTTAATTCAAGTATGGCTTTGTTTTGCAGCCACTGACCGTCCTTAGAGAGCCTGCCCTTGGGAACCACCAACGTTTCAACAATGCCACACAATCAGTCGCCGAAACCGTTAACTTAGGAATGGAAAACCTTCATCTCGCCATCCCGGTGACTCCGAGCACAGTATCTCGAAATTCTCTTAAGTGAACTCGTCTCCTTTGGACCCCCCCCCACGTAACTGAGACTAGCATAAGGGACTCCGCTGATAATCTTGAATACGTCATTTGCGGGGACGCTGTTGCTGTGAACCGTTCTTTCAAAGCACCTTGTGCTCACTACTATTGTAGGGGATGTCTCGTGAACCTTGTAGAGACCTCTCTTCGTGACGAGAGTCTCTATCCGCTTCGCCGCTGTCGCCAACCACTTCTGGAGTTTTCGGCTTCATTTCATTTGCCCTACACCGAGAGCTTCTTATCAAAAGTCGCGAATACTTGAAGCCCGCCCCATCCTGAGTATATTGTCCCAACCCGAGGTGCTCCAAGTTCCTCGGTGCCATAGGATATTTCAAGAGGAACCTCGTCTGTGACCACTGTGACACTACCGTCTGTTCTCAATGTAAAAAAACTGCACACCCGACAGAGGGCTCCGAGCAGCAATCACGGCAGCTGCGAACAATTGGCAGACATGTTTGGGGTGTCATGCCATTGTCGAACTCAGTCAGGGATGTTATCATATCACCCGTCGTTGCTCAACGCAATTTTGCTATCTGTGCTCTGCGCTATGGAAGACCTGTGGTTGTCGGCAGTGGGACGAGGAGCAGCTTTTGAACGACGCCAGGAGAAGAGTCTGTTATCAGTTTGGCAACCAGGCTGCAGAACTTCAGCCTGCGGTGCATGCGGAACGGGTCCGTCAACGATTGGAAATATCGCCCCTCTCCGTGTTGAACACCCTTGAATTGCCTCCATACGCCCCGCTCACGACCCACTTTCCATCTTGCGATACCGCGATATCATAGACCAACGATCCCATCCTCATGGGCATCCCTACCTCCTTGCCATTGTCTGTCCTCCAACGTCGAATTTTTCCCTCCCATCCACCAGACAGTATATGCTTTCCATCGGCCATGAAGACGACTGGCCATATTTCGTGCGGACTAGTGATCCTGATTACCCTCGCCACGGAGACCCTATTCAGATGAATTCTCGTTAGTGACATGCTCTGGATCACTTTTTCTTGGCCACCTCAGCTGGATCTCTCTTACTTTTGCTGTGTGAAAATCTGGAGCCGGGGAGTGCGAACGGTGTGGACTTTCTATCCGTGTTCTTGATGGTGAGCGATTTGTTTGTACTTTGAATGTCAGTGCCCTAATCATCGGTTCCAGCGTTGTATCCGTTGTCAGACTCTAGTGTGCAAGTGGTGTTCCGTAAACCGGCTTTAGGAGGCGGTAGAAAGAATTAAAAAACATGTCCTGGTGACAGTGTACTGGCCTTCATCTAATGATCCTTCTCGCTCCCCTCTTGTGCTACCTGCTTTGCCTTGACTGTGTTCTTGCATGAGTTATTTACTTAGCCCTCTCCGCCCTAACCCCTTCCTTCCTCGCTGTAGACTATAAAATAAAGACGATAGATTTGACAAGCTTTTTGAGAATCTCGTCGTGCAACGACCGTCCGAAGCTTGAAATTTTGAAACTTTCGGTTTATTTTCTTCCTAGGAATCGGGAACACGCCGTAACTGTCAAAGCTGGGTTTCAACTCGAGTGCCACCAGCCTCACATGCAAACGCATCGCTCGCTCTGTGGCCCGTGTGGGCATATCGTCTATTGCATTCGCTCACGGGATGGGTAGCTTTCGAGCTGAACAGATAGCCCTTCTGCAAGTCTCGACGCAAGCAAGGATCAAAGACGATCTTTCTTTACTTGAAGCCCAGTGACGTTCAAGGAGACTGCTACTCCCGCAAGACCGCGACCAGTTTGATCGATAGTGCCACTGATGTGACACCCTGCTAAGTTTCGTCTTTCTATAACTCTCAACCGAGCCAAGGAAATGATGATGTACATTACAGCAATCTACAGGTGTACAAGAACGTCTGTGACGGAGGGCGATGGTCTGTGATAATTATCTCTATCGACATGAGTGGAGGAACCGGATGCTTCGGCCTGGGTTCTACGCGGCATCCCGTGCCACGGAAGCTGCAAGCTCACTTGTTTCCGCCTCTTGTCTAGCTAGGATCCTTGCTCGTGCTTGCCTTACACTTTGCGGAGACCGTTGTCTGTTCGAATCGTCAGTCCTCCCATTCAATGCGCACACGGATGCGGTACTCACTTTCGCTTGCCATTTCCCGGATTCTCTGCAGGACTACCGGCCAGTTCCCATCGGGCTCCTAGACGGCGATTCTTGTGTACCATGATCGTTTCCATCCTTTCTCGGAACATGCTCTTGTTGCGCCGCGCCGCGCGCATTAATTCGACTCTTCTCCAAGTTTGGGACCCGCGCCAGCGCATGTCCTCCAGGCGTTCCCTGAGGTCGCCGTGTTGTGCAGATACTTGTTTGAACATCTGCAATGTTCGAAGTACCTCTTCCTTTTTTGCCGGCTGACGGAGCAAGGCGTCGTGGTGCATAGCTGTATCCTTGTTGGTCCTCTCGCCCGATTCGGACGCCCCGGATCCCGTCGGCCGGATTGCCCATTGCTCGTCACTGTTTTCGATCTCTTGTAGATCGTGCTGCAGTGCGTCCCACTCCGGATCAGGACTATCTTCGATATCTTCTATGGGCGGCATGGCAGTTAGATAAAGGTCATGTCTCGAATATTTGGGACTTGCCTGGCTGGAGGCCATATCGAGCCATGTCCCATTCCCCACTCTCTTCCGACGACGACAAGTCTTCGTACATTGGCAGCCTGGATGGTCCCTCGCCACGATCCTCCTCGGTTGCAGGCCTACAGTGTACATCGTCAGTGTTTCATCCAACGACATTCATCGTCACTCACCCAGCTTGCCCTGATTTAGGTACTGGTAGCTTCAAGAGTTCTTCGATGATATCGTTGCTCTTCATGTTTGCCTTGATTTGATGGGCCTACTTATCGTCAGTCTCAGAGTAGCATCAGAGTGACTATGTGTACCTTGGCGAGCTTCTGCAGCTCGCCACGAGGAAGGCCCTGAAGAGTCGTGGGGTCTACCATCAGAGTGCCTTGAGCAGTGGTAGGGTTGGTTTTTGAGCGTGTTCCCGATGGAACCATGATGTTTCTGAAGTCGAGGAATCAGTCCTGAAGGCCTATGGGTGCAAGAAAGGGTGACTGACTTGTTACAAATGTTGGACTTGTCTGTGGCCAGAAGTACCGACGTTTATCAGAGACTTCCGCTTCCGGCCACGGACTAGTCGCATTTTATAGCGAGTCTTGTCAATGTGTTCCATACACGGAAGAACGAAGTGGGCACATTCCACATTCCACATTATTGTCATCTATACACGGAAGTCTCATCCGCCTAGTTCCGTCATTCTAAACTAGGAAAGGATCGTAACCAGGTGCCTTGTCCTGTCCACCACTCTCCGGGCTCACTCGTACTCCACTTCAGCCATGCTTTCGTATGTGTTTTCATGCAGTTTGAGGTGGACAAATGACACCCCTTTTAGGGATCAATAGTCCACGCCGTCGACAACGGTGCTAGGTGTCCCGGGCTCATTGTAGCGACCAGCGCGATCCCTTCCTCTCCAAAGTCCTACACAACTCCGAGTCCGTGTGATCAATCTGTTACAAAAAACATGCTCTTGTGACACTGATATGACCATGCCTCTATCTGGCACGCGAGTCTGCAGTCACGGTCTTGCTCAAGTTCGGCTTTGAGACCACAACTTCGGGGCGTTCGAGCATGAACGGGGACGAGCGCGTGAACTCTTTTCGAACGAGCGTTGATGGCAACATACCCTTGGTCCGTTGGTTAGTCCGAGTCCGCAGTTAGCCGCAGCGACTCGTCGTCCTTCCGACGCCATGGACTAGTCGGTCTGTACATCAGCCTGCAAAGGGTCGAAGCTGCGCGCGGCATAGGTGTGCCGGTACTGTTCTACCAGCTGGGATGTCGTCTCGTATACCACGCACAGGAACCTGTCGCCCCATATTCATGACAAGGCCGCTTCGCCGTTGATCGCGACTATCTCGTGGTACTATTGGCTCGATCTCGCCTTTGTGGTCGAAGAACGAGGCGGATCACTCGATCAATCCGAGTTTATTCGGAGAATCACCCTTGGTAGAGACATAATCTGAAATGCTCATCGTAGCTTGAAACCAATGCCACATGTAGCACGCACATGAAAATCTAGGAACACTGTGGAGTTTATTGACACCATAACCATCGCATCAAGCTATTTGGACAAATCCTATATAATGTTGTATTGCACGTTTAATAAAGTATGTGTAAGCGTGCTGTTAAGGGACAACGCTGGTGAGTGTGTCTACCAGAGAAGAACAAACCAAGACCCCTGGCAAGACTTTCCGAGCGCAATGTGGACTTGGCGCCACAAAACCTGCCCGCGGGTAGGAAAAGATTGTCCAACCCGACTGTACAGAGGCATTCGCTCTGAAAGGCTTCATGTAGCTCAAGAGGGCTTGTCGATAAATGGTGGCTGGCGGTGAGAAAGAACGCCAGGAAAAGCAGAGGAGGGTGAGTACCAGAATGGGTACAATTTTGATAATCCATTTCAATGGTCAACACATCAACTTTAATGTCGTCTGTGCCGCGGCCTACTCACCATGAAGAGGACGGTGATGCAAACCTCAAGGTGGCAGTCCTTTCGCAACCGCCCTTGAATCCCGGCCAATAGGAATCCGGGATTAGGATCCTTGCTCAGTGTAACGATGACCATCTTGTTTACTACGTTTCGAAAATGAAACCATCCTACTAATGAAGCCAATCAATCCAGAATCTAAACTTTACCTGCCAGTGCCAGGTCCCACACTGGAATGTACGTAGTACTACTTACAGGTTCACGCGAAGGAACCTCGATGCTTCACCCTTACACCAGTGACTGTTTGAATCTTGATTTCGACATCCCCATTGTCTTGCTCAGGGGATTTAGTAACTAGGCGACGATGGTTAGATGTGCTGAATCATATAGCGATGGCGTTACTTACTTTCGAATTTGCTGGTACAATCAATCAACCTTCCAACGATGAGATTAAGCTCATGGACAACCTCCCTGCACCACAGCGCTGAGCCCAACTTGAGTGACGCAAGTACTGTAAGTGAGATTTTTTATGAATGCTCGGAGGGCCTTGAACGTGGTCGGATGAGTAGCATAAAGACAAAAGTGGAGAACACTCACAACAAATCTCGTCATCCGATTCCACGACGTCCTTTCCTACCACAGGGAGCTTCTTTGAGATGCGGTGTGTCCGGCGCTTTTTACAGAGACATAAAATCCGACAGGAATGCGTCTCTGCTTGCCATAAATGTGTGAGACGAGTATCTGTTAGAGGTTTTTGCCAGCGCTACGGGTTCGTAGAATAGAACGCACAAGGTGACTGCCAGCGGTTGGTTCATCTGGTGAGGCCAATACATCCGACTCCCAGTGGCGGGAAAGGCCGGGTGCCGTGTGGCTGTGCTCATCTGCAGTGGACACGTCTATGATCATACTCTCGACCTTCATTAATATCGGAATGGCCGAGGACAAACCATCGTATTCGTCCCAGCTTTTGGGTCAGTACACCATGGCATTTGAGGGTAATATGCTGGGCTGTATTCTCTATGGTAGCTGTCATAGCTTTGCACCTTCTCCATCGCTCACTCCTTTTCAAAGGTATCTATCTCGTCATCGCAGGTGCAAGCCTGCCCCTTCTTCGCAGAAAGAAATCCAGGATATTCTTGTCGTTCACCATCTTTCAACTCTTGATTACAACATTTTATATCGCCATGTCGCTCTATGGCAGCCCAGCACAACTTTTAGCGATATTCAGCTTATTCGGTGTGGACGGCCCCGATTCATTATCACCATGGAATGCTCTCACAGTCAATGCTACATTTATTGTCAATATGCTTGCCACTGACAGTTTTATCGTACGTATTTTCACCTCTATAGACGTGATACCAAAAAGGGGGTCAGCTCTACCGATGCTATGTCGTCTGCAGGAGTGACAAGTCTGCGGTGGCGCTTCCTACTCTGATATACCTTGCCACTGTTGGCACCTCCATCTCCTGGCTCGTGACCGACTCGACACCTGGCGTCGTCTACAGTACACGAAACGTTCAAGTTGCAGGCACCGCTGCCTTTTCGTGTTCCATAGCAATGAATATAGCCACGTCCGTGGTTATCTCTGTACGCCTCTTGCTATACCGGCGGACCATATCCAGAGTGGTTGGATTACAACAAGACCAGTTTTACCTCAGTTATGTGGCCATGACACTCCAGAGTGCGATTTTGTATGTCGTGTTTGCCACCATCACGTTGGCGTTGTTCAAAATCAACGATCCCCTGTTCAACGTCTTTTTTCCTGTGTTTGGTATTGTCCAGGTGGGTATTTCTCGCTTGTGGTGATCGTGGAGGGTGGCTTACAGGCACTGCCATATCTGGTAACCGGTTCGCAGGTCATTGCACCCTCGCTGATCGTTTACCGCATCGCGCGTGGGTTCTCATCCAAGGCAGACAGTAGTCATGGGAATAGCATGTCGAGCGTGCTACATTTCACATCTGAATCTGAATCTCCATGTGGACAAGCCATTGGACATGACACGTTGGGTCGCCAGACTGTACGAGTCTCCTTGGAGCACGCCGAGTCGACCCTGCACGAACACAAAGTGGAGCAGACTCTAGACCTCGTTCCGTCTATGGAGATACACATGGACGACCAATAAGAGGAATCACAGTACAATGACTCGGAGTCGTATCACTGGTGTCCATTCCATCTTTCATTATTACCACCATCGGACTTCGTTGATATTGCCTAGACACAGACACTTTCTTGATTTATATCCTGATTTTACGATTGTTTCATGCTTAGGAGCCAAAAATGAGGTATAGAGTAAGTGTGAGGGCAACTCTGTAAATCAGTTGGGACATTGATGCTGAATAGGAACTCACATTTCGTGCACGGGTGACGGGATGGGCATTGGAAGTACTTTACAATTTGATCCGCCCCGGTCCAACGTAGTCACCGGTGTTTAGGTTTCCCAGAAATAACACGACAGGACGGCGGCCAAACGTAGATTCATCGATGATCGACCCGGATGTTGAAGTCGCAGATACCCGACAACAATCGTAGTCTAGGACTCGGAACATTATTATGATTATCATTCCTATGAAGCTCTCTGACAGTCTGGGGTCGAGAATTAAAAGAACGAAACTTACCCTCTTTGGACTGACTTGTAATCCAGGTTTTGTTTATTTGTCTATGACTTTTCAGACGTGGCACGTACCAGCATGCAACAGCTTTCCTGGCAGAGATGACTGTCGGACCTACTCATTTCTCACGTGCGGTATTGTTTAGATCATGGACTACTGGGCCTTCGAGTGCAAGACGCTGTGAAACGTTTCCCAGCACCGAGCTCTGAAGATCCCACACCGGTCTGGGTGGTCATAGCGAATCCCCGTCTCAGGATGATGTCGGCGGGAGCAGAGAAATCATCTTCCAACCATAATCACCAGAGTACGTAGCCTCATCAACCATATAACCATGGAACTACGCTTCCCGTGACGCATTATTCCTTGTCAATACCTGGACTTCGGATGTTTTTCTCGTGCGTACCTTCATCCCCACATTGAAGGATATCAGTTGAATCAATGTCGTGTCAGACGGGAAGGCAAGAAATTGGAGGTTGCTGTGATATACCTCGCCACTTTCGGTGCTTCCATTGCATGGCTCATTGTTGGCTATTCCTGGAACTGTCCACAGCATGCCAGCGGCCAGCCAATCAACTCGGTGGCATTGTATTCTTTTCGTATTCTGTCGCGATGAACCTCACTGCATCTGCTCTCATCTCGGACCGCGTCCTGTATTATTGACATGCCAGCTATCTTGCCATGACCCTTGAGAGCGCCAGGTTGTATACCGTTTTTGTCATCGTCACTTTGGTAGTGTTTTCGATGAACAACTTGCTCCTCAACATCTTTTTTGCCATGTTGGACATCGTTCGGGTGGGTACGGTCCCTGGGGAATCATTTATTGACGTTTTGTGTCTGATTACTGGTCCGCGTGTTATTGTGCCTTCGTTAATCGTTTATCGTATCGCACGTGGAATCTTGTTTGAGACGGATGGCTATGGAACTCGGATGCTGAGCATCTGGATTTCGTACCAGTGCCTGTGCACAGACACACCAATATGGATGGTGTGTCGAATGTCTCTGGTACCATGCAAGTCTCAGCGCGGAGTACCAAATCGCTTAGAGGAGTCCACGAACGCCCAGAGGACCAGGTTTGAACTCTTGCGAGTCGTTATCCCATCCCGGAGGGCACATATAATGCCACCAGCCAAGCAAAATATAAAAATCACTCACGCTGGATCTTTTCGTTGGTTTATTACATACTTTGGTGCGTCTCTCACGATCATCATCAGCACTTGGATTCCTTTGCCTCGTGTTTTGGTGGTTATCTTGTAATTTCTCGGTGGGAATGAGATAAAAACAAGGGGGCTGAACGAAGCTAGGGGGATGAAAACATCTTAACTTATGTATCTATCAATATCTGGGCATCTCATCCCACGCCGACACGGGGAATCTGTTCAACACTCAGCACGTTCACCAACGAATTCCGCCGTACGTCACCAAAGTACGTATGAATCTCTTGGAAGGGTCGAGAGTGTCACAGTTTCTTCTGATCTCCTTTCTCCGCCACTGGCCAGCGCTGGACTGTTCGGTCGCAGTGGTAATCTGGGGAGAAAGGAGTAAAAAGGCAAGACCAATTTTGTGTACCCCCCGGAATGCTCCGACCGACTCTTGTATTCAAGTTGGCATCGCTACATCCAACGGGTCGAATCTTTTGGCCATCGTTGGAGTACAAATGAACGCCGCCGTTGAGCGCCTTTCCAACAATTAGCAAAAAGGAATGAATTACGAACTCACGGTTTCTTTCAGGCATGCAAGATATCAAACTTTATCTCGTGGCTATCCTGGTTTGCCCACAAATTCGCACGGCGATGGCATTGCAGCCATCATGACCCCGGGCAATGAATTAGATCTTATCACCGCTTTCATCCCGTTCCTCGAGATCTCATCAATGGACTTGGTTCATACAGCTTGAACGCACACGCGGTTATTTTTGACTCACTTCAGAAACACTTGTGATTTCTTGTTCCATCAACTTCCATGTTTTAATTATCGGCGGCAATTTATCGCGGTCAGCGCTTCCCGTTAAGCGGGATGCCCACAAACTTCCCATTGATTTTGTGAAGGTGTCATATGGAACCGCGTTTCCATATATATATCAAGGTTTGTCTCCTTCGATCCTCTTTTTATCCTTTTCAATCATCATAATGTCCGGGAACGAAACACGGCCCTCGTACCCACCTGAGCGTTTCAATGAATACACCATTGGATGCATGTCCAGTGCATTGGCTTGTATCCTCTATGGCAGTTATCCTGAAGATTACTCCTTCTCCTCGATTCACTTACACTCCGTTCATAGGTATTTACATCGTCGTTGCAGGGGTAAACTTGTCCCTTCTTCGCAGAAGGGGATACAGAATCCTCTTTTCGTTTACCCTCTTCCAAATCGTGATCACCACATTGTATCTATCCATCTCGCTGTACAGCGAACCGACGGAGCTTCTGTCGATGTTTGGACTATCTAACGTTAACAACTTCGGTGTACTATCGTCTTGGAATAGCATTGCCCGTGACGCTGCGTTCCTCATCAACACCTGGACCTCAGATGCTTTTCTCGTACGTTTCATCGCTCTCTATCTGGATATACTGACTAGACTATCAGCTGTATCGGTGCTATGTCGTATGGAGAAGCAAAAAGTACATAATTATCCTTCCAGCATTGATATACGTCGCCACATTTGGTGCTTCCATAGCCTGGCTTACTGTCGACTCCATTCCTGGTGCGCTCTACAGCACACGAAACGTTCAGGTTGCCGGCACCACCGTCTTTTCATGTTCAGCTGCATTGAATGTCACGGCGTCTGTTCTCATCTCCGGACGTCTCCTGTATTATCGACATGCCATCTCCCAGGCAGCTGGGTCACAGCAAGGTCGGTTTTACCTTGGATATATCGCCATGACCCTCGAAAGCGCCATATTATATACCGTGTTTGTCATCCTCACGGCAGCAACGTTCACCACTCAAAATCCACTACAAGCGATCTTTTTCTCCGTATTAGCGATTATTCAGGTGCATCCCACTCGCTTTATATTATCATGACCGTTGCTTAGTGACGATTGTGTCTTGTGATTTCCCCAGGTTCTTGCACCCTCGTTGATCGTTTATCGGATTGCGAGCGGCATTTCATTTGAGACAGACGGCCCTGCCGGTGGGAGGAGCTCGTTTAGTCTTTGTTCTACGTTGGGAGTACTGTGCAGACGATCCGGTGCACACGACGTATCGGACGCCCCCAGGGTCATACCGCTCGCGTTGGGGTGCAGCATCTCTAAATCGGACCCAGAAGGGCAAGAACTCGACGAAGTCAAAGAGGAACAAGCTCAGGCTTCGTCCCACCCATGATCACATGCATCGATAATGCGATAATGACCAACAAAGGAACCGCATTCCAGTGACTCTTGTCACGAGCTTATTTCGTCTTGCCATCACTATCAACTGGGTTCATTCACGAACACTTCGGGTCTTTTTGTTTCGATTTCTCGTTTTGGAACCAAGCACAGTTGAAGGGGAAAGAGCAGATTCGGCGAGAATGGGCGTAGAATCATAGCTGAATCATGCATCTACATATCTACATACACCGGTTATACTGGACTAGGTCGAGGGACTTTGGGCTCTGGAAGCGGTTCAATCACTGCAGGATGCGTCAGAGCCAAATGACTCATACCAGTCTCAGTCAGCAGCGTTTGTTCGGGGTCATCTCCTCAATCTGATGCGTAATTAATAGAGATTGTGCTAAAGTACATACATTTCTTGGGACGTACAAATCCTGGGTCCAAAGATAGTGCATTGTGGAGGTGGGTGTCAGACGTCTCAGATAAGGCTGCATCACGATTATCTTCTGAAGCGGCTGAAACCTTTGGAAGACGTCGAATTGCTAGTACGCGACGATCCCTCGAAATGAATCGATTTGCAATATACAATATAATCTAGCGTGGCCCGGAATAATTGAGATCCGCCAAAGAGTCGAAGGTGAGTTTCCGCATTACAAATCGTCGTACAAAGTCAATTGGGCACTGATGGGGAGCATATCCGCAGAGAGCTTTACTCAAAGGTCTTGTAAGTGGGTAACCGGTATAATGTCATCAGCCGCTGACCGTCCGAGTCGGATGATGATGGTTATGGGACTACACGACAACATTAGTCGTTCGTGTGCGCGGATTTCTTCAAGGCGATGTTGGTCCTCCATGTGTCACGTGTGACTCTTCAGCTTCAGGTTGGACCAGAACTGAAAATGCTATGTTGAACAGGCCAGGTTACCTTGTCTTTGGACCAAGAAGGGTGCGCGTCGCAGTAAGCCCCACGATACAGGTCCGCCACAGCCTCAGCCCCTCAGGCGACTATAATCGCTCGACGATGCAAAACCTAAAATGGAATAATATTTCCGAGTCAGAATTACTCGGAAACCACTTGCTAAGTTTTTAGTTTCATGTTTTTACGATTTCAGTAATTCTTAGCACGGCCAAGGACAAGACTCACAAGACTCGGCAAGAGGTTGGAGAACCGAAGGGAATGAGAACACCAGTTGCATGGATATCTGATGATATGCATCGTATTGACTACATGGTACCGAGGGACTCAGCAATATTGGTCAGTTGAACTTGTCAGGCATGGTCGTGTAACCAAAGTGTAAACGCACTGGTTCCGGAACTTCCGGTTCGTTCGATTACTCGGGGTCCACTTTCTCATCCGTCTATATATATCCCATTGCACCTTCCTCCCTCCCTCATTTAGTCCCGCTATCAAAATGGCTGAGAACGACACCCAATCCTCGTACTCACCTCAATTCTTGAGTCAGTACACCATTGGATTCGAGGCCAATGCATTGGGTTGCATCCTATATGGTAGCTAATCCAGAAGCTTGCGCCCTTTCCGTGATTCAGTTACACTCCATTCACAGGAATCTATATCACCATTGCAGGAGCAAACTTGATCCTCCTACGCGAACGGAGATACAGACGTCTTTTGTCGTTCACCCTCTTTCAACTCTTGATTACTACCTTTTATCTCTCAGTCTCACTTTACAGCGGACCCACACAGCTGTTATCAATATTCGGGTTGTTCGGCGTCAACACTTTCGGTGCATTATCGCCTTGGAATGACGCCGCCCGCGACGCTGCATTCCTCATCAATACTTGGACTTCAGATGCCTTTCTTGTGCGTACTCCCGTCCCTACTTATATTATCTGTGAGATACTGAATAGAGGATCAGTTGTATCGATGCCATGTTATATG
The DNA here is from genome assembly GCA_038089855.1 of Royoungia palumana. Taxonomy (NCBI): domain Eukaryota; kingdom Fungi; phylum Basidiomycota; class Agaricomycetes; order Boletales; family Boletaceae; genus Royoungia; species Royoungia palumana. The sequence continues at coordinate 15,688 of JBBPLQ010000132.1, forward strand.
GAAAGGCAATAAGTCCGCTCTTGCCCTTCCCATGCTGATATACCTCGCTACCATCGGTACTTCCATCGCCTGTCTTAATGTAGATTCCATTCCCGGCGCTGCGAGCAACTCACATGATGTTCAAGTTACCGGTACCGCCGTCTTTGCGTGTTCCGTAGCGATGAATGTCACTGCCTCTGTTCTCATCTCAGGACGCCTCTTGTATTACCGACATGTCATCTCACAGGTAGCTGGGCCACAGCAAGGTCGGTTTTACCTTGGATACATCGCCATGACTCTCGAGAGTGCGGGATTATATACTGCGACTGTCATCGTCACGTTAGCGACGTTCATTGCTGGTAGTCCGCTTCTAATCCTCTTCTTCTACATATTAGCGATCGTTCAGGTGAATGTCACCTAGTTGAGGTCAAGGTTGCTTACTGACACTCGTGTCTGATGTTTGGCCCACAGGTGATTGCGCCGTCGCTGATTATTTACCGGATCGCGCGAGGGATTTCGTTCGAGGCAGATGATCATGGAAGCACACTTGACACCCTTCGTTTTGCGCCAGGCACTCAAAGCGAATGGGCCGGGGGACACGACCGGTCGGAGGTCCCTAGGACCACGCAGCTATCCTCTAGGCGCACCCAGTCGGACACGGAGGAATCCAGCCCTTCTGCCAGTGTGCACGAACTTGGCGAACTCAAGTAGAAGCCTGTCTAGGCCTCCGCAAACGTGTATACAGGTTGATATACTCAGAGACTGCAAGTTCTGGCATCCATTTCAGGACCATTTAAGTGACAGTCCTCGCAGGCTACAATACCTCTGCAAGCAGTGATCCTTGATGCGCTTTTTGATCCCAAGCCTTCACGAGCCCGGTCGAAGATATGTTGACTCCGGGAAAGTTGTGACAGATGTATTCTCCTTGAAATATGCATAAAATGGCGGTGACCTTGAGCGAGTCGCACGTACAAGGACATAAATTGACCAAAAGACCCGTGGATATCTCGCTTATACAAGTCACAAGATGCACAAATAAAGTTAGCCCTTCAGATCTCGGACTCCGTACTGTACACAAACACGGGAGGACGCGGGAAATTGTACATAATGTATACAAACACTCAAAGAAAGCGAGATCAAGTCTCAGGTGATCCCTATGCCGCCTTCGGACACCACGGCTACTCATCTGCAGTAGTGTTCCACTCGGAACCACGAATCACCACTGTGTTTTCTCTATTACGCAGTCTGTCATTGGAGAACTGAACCAAACCAGTCGAGGCACTCACACTCAGATCCACCGTCCTTGTGCCAGTCCCTGAACCAACTCGAATCGTCAGAGAGAGCGACATCAGCACGCCCATATTCAGTGTTGATGGCTGTATATCGGATTGAGTACCACGAGGGCGAATTGTCACGGGTTCTGAGTTGGACTCACCAACAGCGCGTGCTGCCATCGTGTATGCCAAGAGGATGACGGACGCGGTGAAGAAGGCTCTTGAAAAATCCAAGGTAGAAACTAGCTGTAACTTCATGGATAACGCTGAGGCGAGAGAAGAACACAGGCGGTAGTGGTCGAGTGCAAGCGTCGTTCTCAGTCCTTATATGCGCTGCTTCAAACACAGGATTGGAGCGAACGCCGTATAAATCAACTCGGTGGGCCAAGTTACACAACGAGCTCTTGAAGCGACTCAAAGAAGCATCATTTCGCTAGAACACATAACTGGTCAAGATTGTATTACGGCCAGCACGAGGCAGCCTAATAATTGTTGATACAATCACAAAAAATGACGTACGGGCGCAAATGATATATGATACTCGTTCTCTTGTGAATATTGGGCACTTGGTTGCACTGATTCGATGGTCGGACAATACGAGGCCACCGCTCTAGCCACTTGCCAAGGCTGGAATGAGAAGAGTTGGTCACACGATGACGGCAGCGAGATTGTGGATGCTGTAGAGATAAAATTAGCACGCGGAAACGTTAAGCACCGCTAGTAGTGTGGTGACGAAGAAGGATTGATGTATCACTGTCGGCGACACCCTCTTTGACAGCACCTGCCGACCGTCACGTATTCACGGACCTAACAGCAACTCGATAGAGTGAGATCCCAGTGCCAACGCGTGGAAGGAGTGAACATAGGCCAAATGTCGCCAAGAAGCGACTAAATCGCATCTCCAAAAGAATCACTGAAACCTCGGACTACACTCGAGCCACGATTGACGGAAAAAAAAATACTAGGAAGATTCATCGTATAACTTAGTCCCAATAAATAAGTCAAACCGTACCGTCTATCGTGCAAATGACATGGTGCGATTTAACGCACTGTTTGCCTCGAAAATCTCATATACCTTATTCCAATCTCGACACTCATATGTCAACCCGATCCCATCGATCGACAATGCTCCCGATGAGTGTACGGTTGCGGGGTTTAACCGGGTGTTGGCAGCACAGAGCACCATCTGGCGAACGTAGTTGAAGCAGTGGTGGACGTGATACCGTCCTTGGTTGCCCTCTGCTGGTTGTACTATCGAACGGCGGATGCGATCGAGACAGTGCAGTGTGTGGAACATGGTTACGGCGTAAGGACGCGGATCTGAGTCAGGGCCCATGAGCATCACGGAGCGGAGTCCCTTGGGCAGGAGCGACGCCCATTCTATATCTGCGAGTGGGCCCTCAACGGGGTAGTGCACGGTTTCTTCTGTGAAGAGGGTGCGTGTGACCGTGGTGGGTAAGTCGAGCTGGAGAAGTTCAAGTTCGGGGTAGTCCTTGATGCGTACTAAGTTGTGTCAGACTTGCGCTTGTGTTATCGTATCCAGATGGGACGTACTTCGACGTGGTTCGGTCACGATGGTGCGAGATGGAGATGGAACCCCCTTGAACATGAGGGTAATATTGAACAAGCCGAGGAACACGACTGTCAGCTTGACGAACGCGAGTGCAGAGAATGAGAACATCTGTCCAAAGCGGCGTAGACGAGATGGAGGTTACACGACGAGTAGTAATTGTTCACGAGTTTGCTAGCGGGGCAGTGCGAGGCAGCAAGGCCGCATGGCCTTGTAGCAACTGCCACGCCAAATGCCAATTGGAGCCTGTTTGGTTTGCAAGCTCTGCGGACTTCAAAATGTCATTGAACATCACTGTGACACTGTTAGCTGGGTTGATGGCCCGTCATGCATCAAGATCAAACCCACGCGAAGGTCGCACTATCGTTCTTCTTTGATGGCCCGTTCATAGAAGGCAAGAAGTCCGTGATGAGAAAAACCATCGAATTCTTTTCTCCCCCTACTGTCTCGAATCTCGCGTCGACAAAATACTGAGCCACTTTACTGGAGTTCCAAGAACCAATACCGACGTCTCATCGTATCCGAGCACTATCCACTGTTATCCAGCGACGGCCCTTGCTCGACCAAGAGTTTTCCGAAGGCGCAGAGGACCTGGACAAGACGACACGTGCGCTCCAATTCGTTGCTCGTCTTCGACAGCCATTCTGGGCACTGTTGTTCGAGCCGCAGTCGCGCATAGAGCACAGACCGATCGCCACGGACAGTCTGATCATTGTTCAGAGACGCAAAGAGATGTCGTTGGTTGAATTGATGGGCAAAATTCGGACGATCGGGGTACAATAGGATGCTGTTTATTTTGGTCTTTCGGGATAGCATAACATTTGTCGAGCATATACGATTGTTACGAGTCTAATAGCAGCACGAGATGTTGCATTGAACCACAGCCTGAGGACAACTTAGAATCTAGCCAAGCGATCCTATCACAGAAAAATCCCACAAAAGACCAATTTCCAATCGTTCCTACGACACTTTCTCCAACTCGGTGGATTTCTCGAAGACATTTGCCGCGTGCACCATGTATCATCAGGGGTAAATGGTGGTATTTCAAAGTAAATGTTGGATCATATTTCATTGGTGAGAACAAAGACTACGAGCTAACTATAGATGCACCCGACAATGGTTCATTCGCTACCTAAATTCCACTACTTTTTGAACAGTCCGAAGAAGCCACCCCACAATTTTCCCCGATTCTCCTGTGCGTCGACTACAGGGAGAGATGAAACAGGCCGTTGTTCCAGCTCGGAAGTTGATATCACCACCTCGGGCTTACGGAATTGCTCAATATCGTTCCTCCAGATTCTCCGATCCACTTGGGCAGGTTTCACCTCTTCCCACCCTGAACAAGGATTTATATAGATCCAGCGCTGCGGGATGAACTCGGAAACGATCTCCTGCGCAGATTCGACTGTGTTATCGTGACGGCGCATCAGTGCCCCAGCCTCAATGAGAGCTGCGAACGGGCCCTGCTCAAGGACATCCTCCCGCATGGTGGCTACCTCCTCGTTCACATCATCCCAGTGTGTAGTGACGATACGAACTTTGTGAAGCATGTCGCCTCCACAGAGCGCTTTGAGTATCTTGATGCCCTCTCGTGAAATTCCGCCAATGCGAGGGTCCATGATGTGGTGCATATATACTATCCCATCCAGCTTCGCTCTCGTGCTATAGAATTCGGTTGACTGCGCAGGTCGACACATGGGTTCGATCAATACACTTACCCTTGGCGAGAGCCCAGAGTCGCTGAGATTTTTCTCAAAATCTCGACGTCCGTAACGTCATGCGGAGAGTCGTCAAAGCCAGGTGTGTCTAACATCATTACGAGCTCCTTGCTCCCTTGATCCTCATAGCAGACAGTCTGGATGTCCGAATCGGATATTTCTGAATCTGGTTCATGACCGACATGGACTTCATTGTCATTCGTGAGTAGTTTGATGAACTATAGGTGAGGACTATATGAGTTGATGTTAGGCAAAGCTCTAGAATACACACGGTAGATTTTCCTGAAGGGGTGTGAGTCAAATGATAGGATAGGAAAAATGGCTGTGTGAAAGTAAACGCACCAGAGCCAGTCATACCAACAAGGCTGCGGATTTTCGTTAGGAATTATTCAGTCTCTTTGACAGTCGAGTACCCACGCGATATTTATAGTATAAACACCCATGGGTGAGTTAACCGTTGCAGAAAAGGTCACGGTCAATGGTAAGACAGATTTGAGGCGGGGGTGAAAGCTGCGTTGAGCGCACCCCTGGCTTGTCTTTAACCGTTCAACTTGATCAGTGATCATCAACAAAAATCATCTTCCAATATTTCCGGCGTATCAAGTACTCCAAAAAAATGGAACAGTGGGGCCCGAATTTCATATTTACAACCTTTTACAGGATGCGAACACGTTCCTTCCAGTATGCATTCGCATCGATAACCTGAGTATCGATGGCTCGGACGCCGCAGACATAAGCAGCGGTAATGCACCCGGGCCGGCGCCACAAGTTGCTTTCAGCCTGAGAGGCGTTGAACAAGTTCACGACAGTCTCTTCCGGCCCCGTAGTAGTAGAAGACAGACTCAAAGAGTCACTATTCAGGCTGCCCAGCACCCTTTGACTCGCTTCCCCCGTCGTATGACAGGTGCTCAATGTATCATCTGATATCGGACTGTGCAACAAACCAAAGCATGTTCCAACCAACACGTTGAAACCTCTTTCACTCGGGAATCTGGATCAGAAGATCTGATCTCCGTTCCGGCTGTTCTCTTTTCCATATCTCTTCCACCTGTCTGTCCTTTTCAGTTCATAGGTTCAAGATGGAGACGTTGCTCTGACCGGTCCGGCCTAGTGATCGCCGTGGTGAACGGCAAAGGGTATCGTTGAGCACTCTGGCGCTGGTCATTCGCGACGTACTCTGATATGGATTAAAGATCGATCACTTTTGCCTCGTTCTGGACCGCGTAGGGGCATTCTAGATCTCCCGATGTCTGGTGCAGGCGGTGAGCGCCAGACCAAAACGAATGTTGGCATTTCTTTCGCCTGCCTCGTCTTGGACAAAGCAGAAACCTTGGAAGACGCAGCTAACCGGGATGATCCGGCGCGGAGCGGGAGGGCTCGTTTAGCGTCCTGGACCGATTCGATGTCCCCCCACTCAAGTGTGAGCCCGCAAGGCTTTTCTTCAGGAAAACATACGACTGTGAAATTGGCGAGGACAGATTGACGAACTGTTGACTGCAGTCGGTTTCAGTCCACTGTTGATTTCCATCCTCGCACATACTGCAAAAGAGAATTGATGTTCTGGAAATGTGCTTTTGGATAGGTGGAATTCGCAAAGGAATAAGTTATTGCAAGCCGGAGATGGGGAAGGACACCCTCACATTCTCCATGAGGCTGTCTCTGGAATCGCCGTTCGCCACAAGGCACTCTCATGCATATCCTTCGCATCAATCATGAAAAGACTTTGCAAGGTCTCGCTTGCTTATGCCTCCGCCCCATTCCTCACGATATTGTTACCCATCCGATTATTCTTCGAAGTGTTTCAGACTACTGGTCTCGAGCTCCTCTAGGATATCCACAGGATGTACCCATTAATCACTTACATGTATTCCAAAAGAAGGATCCCCACGCGGATACACTCGTCCCACATCACCTTAATATTGAACGCCTGATTGAATCCCCTATTTCTGGGTCTGTAATTCGACACATGTGTTACTCTTAGGAGTATCAAACCGAAGAAAAAAGAGTTAAGAAGTGTGGATTTTAGTATTACCATCGTCGGACTACATCAAACCGAGAGGAAGTCTCGAAAGGGTCGAATGTTCTGGCGTCACTAGAATCACCACAAGTTGTCGGTCGTTGCACTGCATTCAAAGGACCGGATGAATGCGATCATGGTGGTCGGGCGTCCGGCAAACGCAGCGTGGCCTTGTCGAGTTATCGATGTGCATATCATTTAGAGTCCAGTCCCGCTGGCGTACCCACTTGTAAGATAGTACAGTGTGTGTTAGGTCGATTCAAATATGAAGATCCTGCACACAATTTCCTGAGTCCTTTCCTTCCTTTCCTTCGCGTTTGGCCCCCACACGAGGATTTGATACAAAAAAGTCCGAAACGTCCTTTGGGTGAATAAGCTCCGTAGATGGTGATGCCAAGTGAAAGTTATCGATAAGAGCCATTACAGCGCAGTTTCTCCTTGGCTATCGTCTCCGTCGTCGATGCGTATCATATCGTCAGGACGAAGGCCTAGACCTGCACCTCCTTAATTCCGCTCAATTCATGCCCAAATATGTTGGGGTCCTCCAGGTCCGACTTGGTTTTGAACCCCAAGGGGAGCCGTACGATCCCTGATGTATTCGATGCCTCGTGCGCATGTGACCGCCTCCGTAGGCTTTCCGATGCGAAACGAAACCCGCTCAACGTGCTCCTCCTGCTGTCTGCCTCGAACGAAATCCCGCTCGCGATTCGATAAACGATCAACGAGGGCGCAATAACCTGCGGACCAATTACCAAACACGAAAGCGTCAGTCACCACAGTGACTGCGACTCTGCAAGCAAGCAACATTCACCTGGACAATGGCCAATATGGAGAAAAAGAGGGCTTGGAGCGGACTGTTGATGGTGAACGTTATCACTGTGATGATAACAAACACAGTATATAACGCCGCGCTTTCGAGGGTCATGGCGATGTATCCAAGGTAAAACCGACTTTGCTGCGACCCAGCCGCCTGCGAGATGGCACGTCGGTAGTATAAGAGGCGTCCCGAGATGAGAACGGATGCGGTGACGTTCATAACCGCGGAACACGAAAAGACGGCGGTGCCAGCAATCTGAACGTCTTTCGTGCTGTAGACCGCGCCAGGAGCAGAGTCGACAACGAGCCAGGCGATGGAAGCGCCAACAGTAGCAAGATATATCACGGTGGGGAGGGCAACCGCAAACTTATTGCCTCTCCATATAACGTGGCATCGATACAACTAACAAGCCATTCAATATCCAGTATAGACATATAGAGAGGTGGTGATGAGAGTACGTACGAGAAAAGCATCTGATGCCCAGGTATTGATTAGGAATGCAGCGTCGCGGGCGACGTCATTCCAAGGCGATACTGCATCGAAGGTGCTGACGCTGAACAGGCCAAATATAGACAAAAGCTGCGCTGGGTTGCCGTACAGCGAGATGGCTAGATAAAACGTGGTGACCACGAGTTGCGTGAGGGTGAAGGAGAATAGGATTTTATATCTCCTTTTGCGAAGGAGGGCCAAATTTGTCCCTGAAACGGTGAGACATATGCCTAACAAATGAAGCGCTAGTGAGTCAGGAAATAAGGTAGGCTTCGGAAAAACTACCATAGAGAATACAACCCAGTGCATTGGCCACAAACCCAATGATATAGTCATTCAAGAGCTCGGGTGGGTACGAGACTTGGGGGTCGCTCCCGGACATCTTGACTGCAAGCAGATAACAGAGGAAATCAAAGATGCAATGGGGTATTTAGACAGAGATGCGGGTAAATAGTGATACAGTAGCACCTCGGGTCCAGGGAGATACAGGATCCAGCGGGTTTTACGCGGTGAGAGTTGTTCACCCTCGCCATGAGTGAATGCCAATAGATCAGACCGACGTAGACGCCCAGAAGTCGAGTGAAAGAGGCATTTACCGCCCGCCGTGGCGTCTCCTCTTCAGTGCTTTCGTACAGACAGCAGACAGCCTGTGGCTAAGCATAGCGATCTCTGAGCGGCCTCAGGCTGGCCATTGAGACTCCTTATCGGGTTATTGCCATCATGATTGCTAGCATTCTAGCTTCTCCCCCGTTCCCCGCCTGTCTCCTTGGGCTCACCTTGGTCAAATGGAGGAAATCGAATGGTTCATGGCCCGATTGGGATCCGTCCAACCCCATTGATCCATTGGTCACCGAAACAACTGACCAATACTACTCGCTTGATGTTAGTATGCAATAGATATCACAATGCATAGAGAGATGTAGATACCTGGTATGCTCCACTTGGCTACCTCTTCCTTCTTTAGTTGTTTTTAGCCCACCTTAAACGAGAAACAAAAAGACGTGTGTGGTTCTTGAATGATTCCGTCGGAAATAGCCTTGTCCGCATTGCGTGCACCGTGCCGCAGTAGTCACAAGTTCGAGTCCATTGCTCCGGTGAGAAACGAAACGACCTACTGCGGCGTTACATAATATCAATTCCGCCTCGATTCCTGTTGGTCGCCAACATGTATCCTTGCGACGAGGCCTGGACCCAATACTGTGCTGGCCTTTTTCACTCTCGCCGTGTCAGACTGAATTGCTCCCTTCCTTTTATCACAAGCACGCATGGACACGCAACGAGCGGTATGAGCCACCTTCTGTCCGAACTGGCTGGTTGAGTATAGAAACCATGCATCTTCTGTGAGTGCCTCGAGTGTCCAAAGGAACGGGTATGGTGATTTGACACTCACCTGGTTTGTCGGAACAACCATTTTTTTTTCTTCCTTTCCTCCATACGCTATGTAGATCCGGAAGGTGCTAGCTCAGAGCAGCTCAAGTTACAGGCTTGTCAAAGAGGTGCTGACTTGGGTGGGATCAAAATACATGCGGTTTCCTGAGTCTTGGGGTAGGTAGATGTACATCTATGGATGATAAATTCTAAACTATTACAGTCCCGCCTCCCTCTTCGTGAGTCAATTTTGGCTTCTCGTGAACGCAAGACAAAACAGGACACAGTCCGAAATTTCCGATGTAGCCACGTCACCCCCGTTCTATATGAAAGCGTTTGTTGATGGTGAACGCGACATGGGAGCCAACCGGATGTAAAAGTGAACGGATCTATCATGTTGGTCGTCCGTGTGTACTCTTATCACCCGGGTGAAGCTTCGAGGTCCAGATCTGCCCACCTTGAGCGTGCGTTGACGAGTTGGACCCTTTTGTATCTGACCCGGTGCTGACTTCAGAGGGAGGTTGCACGACCTTGGAGACTTGGTGCGCGCTATCCCGTGCTCGTAGAGTTTTCGATCCGAAACGCAACGTGCTCATAGTATCGTTTCCATACCCACCCGTCTCGAACGAGATCCACTTTCGATACGATAAATAATCAATGAAGGTGCAATGACCTAAAGGCCAGTAAACAGAAATAAGCCACTCTCTGCGGTTCTCAAAACCGAGTCAAGAATAGGATAACGACACCCACCTGAACGTTCCCCAACACAGGAAAAAAAATGCTGAGGAGCGGGCTGTTGATCGTGAACATCACCAACGTGATAATAACGAAGACCGTATACAACGCCGCGCTCTCGAGCGTCATGGCCAGATAGCTGAGGTAAAATTGACTGTGCTGCGTGCCGACTGCCCGGGAGATAGCCCGACGGTGCATCAAGAGGCGTACCGAAATAAGTACAGATGCCGTAACGTTCATCGCGACGGAACACGAAAATGCGGTAGTACCGGCAATATGAACGTCTTGCGTACTGTAAATGGCACCAGGCACGGAGTCGACCACGACCCAGGCGACGGAAGCACCGAAGGTGGCGAGGTATATCAATACTGGAAGGACGATTATAGTTTTCTTGCCCATCCAGACGACATAGCATCGATAGAGCTGATCCTCAAGTTAGTATCTTATACATACAGCTGGAAAGCCAGGGAGGAAACACGCACAAGAAAAGCATCGGAGGCTAGGGTATTGACGAGGAACGCACCATCGGAGACGAGGGCATGCCAGGATGATAATTGATCAAGACCATTGGAGCTGAATAACCCGAATATTGCCAAGAGGTCTCCTGGTTCGCTGTACAGCGAAATGACGAGATACAACGTGCTGATTACGAGTTGGAAGAGGCTGAACAACAAGAGAATTCTGTATCTCTTTTCGCAAATGAGGATCAAGTTTGCCCCTGAAATGGTGATATAAATTCCTGTGAGCGAAATACTTATGAGTAACGTATGAAAGGGAGTGAACTAAGGGACCACCACCACAGAGGATACAACCCAGTGCATTGGCCTCGAATCCGATGGTGTACTGCTTCAAGAGCTCGGCTGAGGGTTGACCCTCGTTCCCAGACATCACGGCTGCAAGGAGTGCCTAGGAGTCAAAGAAATATAAATAACGGTATATGGAGAGACTTGTAAGAGATGCAAACGCTGGATAATGGCGATACGACCTGTATACCTTCCTATAGGCAAGTGGTCCGAGCCGCCTATACCCAGGAAGCAAGCATCGGAAATTTGATGTGCCTGGTACGAACTGACAAGCACACAGGTAGACGAAAATATGGGCGGCCATGGCATTTCCATCAGATGCCGAGCCGAAGGTCTGCAGGTACATCATGATGGAAGTTACCCTCAAGATAGCATACTTCACTCCAGGTGATACCTTTCAGGTATATTTTTCCACGACTGTGTTT
>JBBPLQ010000132.1:26975-49190 GCA_038089855.1 Royoungia palumana
TGTCGAGAAGTGACAGTAACAGATGTTAGTTGTGGCGGCGCCACAGCGTCTCCGAAAGCGACTGCGTCGTGTCGCTCATATAAGGACTGGGCGCAGATATGCACCTTTCAACCCATCAAACCACCTCTTATATTCCATGCAGTTGCAGCTGGTCTCTACCTCGGGCCTTTCAAAGGCCCTTTTCACCGCGTCGCTTGTTCTCTTGGCATGCACGACGGTAGCACGCGCTTTTGGTGAGTCGAACTCGGAAAGGGCTACGATCCACCCTCAGCATTCAACACACTCAACACGACCTGTAGCCATCAACGCCGAGGTCAAGCGCTCCGCTGTCGACACCGGTACGTCCGCGCTGCTCGAACAAAATGCAAAACACTCTAATTTCATGCCGACGATTCGAAAGACTCCCTCGCGGTTTTGAAACGGGAAGCGATCCAAAGTGGATCGTCTGACTTCTCAGCGCGTGAGTTACGTCGCTTGGTAGTTTGGTTTCCACACCGACGATATTCGCTCGATATAGGTAATCCCGACCTAACTTGGTTCAAGGCCGTTGATATATCTGAGCGTGAGTCGCGTCCACAAGGAATCTACGAAAAAAAACAATGACGGCGTTTGACGTACAGTAGGGGAGGATAGTGGGTGATTTGGTGCTGCGGATTTCTCTGAGCGTGAGACACATTTGATCTATTTGGTTCGAACGTACAGCTGACAGATCATGGGTGATAGAGGAGACAAAGTGAGGCCACACGGTTATCATCCGTAGTACCTTTTTCTCCCCCCGGCAACTTTGTCATTCTGTCGGAGTGCGCTTCAAATTGATAATGAATTATATTTACGTGTTGAGTGATTCGTTTTGGTAACCTTAGGGGTAACATGGACTTGAGACTCATTTCTGGAGAACCTGTGTCTTCGGTCTCCCACTGAGTGGTAGGTACATCAATAGAAGGACCTCTCAATCGAAGGACCTCGAATCAGACCTCCCGTACACTAGCGCTCAGGCTTTAGGTGTGTGTTACTCTCGGTTGAATTCGGGAACGGGTTTTGGAATTTATTACGAACGATTCGTTCCTAGCCATTTTTCGGTCCAGTCCGAGACCTAGACGGAGACTCGTTCACACGTAGGGAAGTACAGTAGGTTTGCGCACATAGATGTATAACTTATAGATAGTTTTCCTCCAGTTGGACCCCTCCCTCCCATTCCATTTTGCACGTATTATTAGAGCTACCCGTAAGCGAGAGTATTCATTATCATCACAAGCACGAAAAAAGAAGAAACGAGTGGTTCCGAAAGATCCTTGTCAGTAGTGTACGAACGAATTCGTGATAAGTGATGAAACCAAAGGCCCATTCTGGCATGAGCAAATTTTGCTGACTTTGCCTTTCCCACCTCATCGACTCGCATCATCGACGATCATACGAAGCCTATACGTGTTCTTCTTTGAGTTCGTTGGTAAACGAATTGGATCCGTCCCGTGCAGACTTCATGCTGCCGCCGGAGGAGAACTGCATGGTTTTCGATGCATCCGAGAAATTGTGCCCGGGCGTGTGTCCGACCTGTCTGCGCAAAGGTCCCGAAGCGAAACGTAGTGTGCCCTCTGTTGAGTCTTTGCCATACTGGTCCGTCTCGAACGAAATCCCGCGTCCGATACGATATATGATGATTGCTGGCGCAATGACCTATGGCGTTGATATAGCCGTGAGCTATCAGAAGTGAAAAAGTGGTTGTTTTGCTCACCTGAATGTTACCCAGCACGGGGAAGAAGATGTTGACAAGCGGGCTGTTGATCGTAAACACGATCAATGTGATGATGACGAACACGGTGTACAACACCGCACTCTCGAGAGTCATGGCAAGATAACTGAGGTAAAACCGGCCTTGTTGTGATCCGACGGCCTGAGAGATAGCACGACGGTGCATCAAGAGGCATATGGTGATAAGTATGGAGGCAGTCACGTTCATCGCGACGGAGCATGAGAAGGAGGCGATACCAGCGACTTGGACGGTGTGCGTGCTGTAGACAGCGCCTGGTACAGAGCTGACGATGAGCCAAGCGAGGGAAGCACCGACGGTGGCAAGGTAAATCAATGCTGGAAGGGCCACCATGGGTTTACTGCCCATGCAGACGATGTAACATCGATAGAGCTAGCCTTCGGTTCACTATCCGGGTGAAAGAATGGAGATGGAAGCACGCACAAGAAAAGCGTCTGAGGCCCATGTATTGAGAACGAATGCGGCATCGACGACGACGGCATTCCAGGGGGATAATGCATCGGGACCGTCGACACCAAATAATCCGAATATCGCCAGGAGTTGTGCCGGACCACTAAAGAGTGAGATGGCGGTATACAGTGTACTGAGTACGAGTTGGAAGACGGTGAAGAACAAAAGGAATCTGAATCTCTTTTTGCGAAGGAGAATCAGGTTTGCACCCGCAATGACGATATAAATGCCTATAAGCGGAGCGTAAGCGAGAGACGAGTATGATTCGGGGAATAACTGCCATAAAGGATCGAGCCCAACGCATTGCCCTCGAATCCAATGGTGTACTGATTCAAGAGCTCGACTGGGGGAAACACGGGTTGGGTGTCGTTCCCGGACATTCTGAAGGCGAATAGAGGACGAAGGGAATGGAAGACGCTGTGATATATATAGAGAGCGATAGCGATACGCAATACCCCCGAGAGTCTATCCTCAAGCGAGTGGGGCTTAGTCGGGGACAGGCTGTTCAACTTCCCTTCCTGGCTTGTACATGCGGTTCTTCCTCTGATTACGCCATCCCCCGTGCCGGTCGCACTGACAGTGATAGGCTGCACGCGAGGTCATGCGCCGTGGAGACACCTCGCAGTATTCCGTGGTCGGTTTTCAGTTTTTGTCCGAGCCACGATGCAAAGCTGCAAACCATGATACGATGTCCCGTTCGCCCGTTCAAAAAGCCAGAAGCCGGGATAACTGTCCTTCAGGAACCGTTCGGTGATCTCATTTCTGGTATTCATGGCGACAATCTGAGAAAAAAAAAAGTCGGATGATCAAGGAGATGATGCTGTGAAGCACAGAATGTACGCGGTGCGGGGTTTAGAATATCAGTTTACCCAAATTTGGGTATCCAAGGTAAGGTCCAGGTTCGAGTTGCCAATTTGCAGGTCTTCCGTTTGAGCCATCATTCAATGCACACTCATGTGACCCAAGGAGTATGAACTGGGTGCCTCAACGGATTGGGGGGTTCATCTTGTGTCCGGATCACCTTCAATCCAATATCTGTTTATTGCCAGTAGGCCAACACTGCCCAAAGACCTGCATTTGATGCAACCATCACCGCATAGCGCTCGAATGCCCTAGTCGCTCTATGTCATCTTGGTGAAGCGCATGGGCACCCTCCGGCTTCGTGGATGACGAGTTCCTTCGTGTTCCTGAGTCGACGACCGAGTAAAGTTTAAATGCATTCTAATAGAGACCCGTTACGGAGGGCGTCCAGGTCTTTCTCATCTCCAGTGGATGTAGCGATCAGATTCCACTTCATTTGTGTCGAGCGCGACTCCCGACTCCCGACTAGCTCGATGAGACACCACAGCGTATAAATTTTCGAATGATGCGATCGACCGCGCGAACTCCGATTATGAGCAATTCGTCTCGTGATGATGTCCTGATATGATGGCTCTCAGCAGGTACCTAATTCAAAACACTCTTGATAGGCTCGTTCGAGACTGCGGACCTGGTCTCCCGTGTGATATCAAGACGCTCGCTCCCCTTCCGAGGAACAGTTCTTTGGATCGTACCCAAGCAGGAGCTTGAGGGCCTGAGGCTGCTTGACGAGGAACAAGTTCCTCGTTAAAACCCGGTGGGTCGCATTTTAGAGTCACGGAGCGCACATTCGTTTTCAGGGTCAGTCCCCCATACTCTCGACGTCGAATCAGGGTCGTTAGATATACAGCGCCCGGGAACCTAACATCTTCCGGAAACTTAGTTCTATTACCTACACACTTTAACTAGTAGTGCCCAACCAAACCAGGACACTACCAACCACACATCACATGTCAATCCGCGATCAAAGGACAATCCCGGTTTGAGTCGGGTCCCTTTGTTGGAAACTCAATTCGTCGAGACGTGTCTGGAGAGTGGTTTCTCGGACGTGATCGTTTTACATCGAAGATACTGAGTAGCGTAATTTACGGGGCAAGCGAGAACAAGCTAGCTGTGTCGTAAGATATTGGTGTGGGGAGGTCTTAAATGTCCAGTTAGGTGGGAAGTCGGAGACGGAGGGGTAGAGGCGTGGCAGACGTCAGCGATTGGGGTTGGGTTGTCTCAGGTACAGCATAGAGCGGTCCTACCGGTGCATTGCCCAGTGCTCAGCGCCATCGACGCCATGGTATCACACGTTGACCAGAGAACGGATGCTACGACAACAAGGACAAGGAGGATACGATCAGAGCATCAAACTACTTCTAAAATTTCAACGCGGATATTCCTCAGAACGTCATTCTTGATCCCACCAACAACGATCTCATGGTCAGCAGCAACCCGCTTGTACGCACCGCCTGGTTGTTTCAGTAGCAGCAGTGCGGTGAATGACTGTCCCAAACGCGCGATCAGCTCCAGGGCACGCGTGTGAACGTCCGCGTCCGAGGCACGAATCAGAGGGGCCGGAACCTCCTCAATCATCGGTTCATGCACCAGCTCTGCGTTCACATCCGCACTATCATCTGCATCCCTCCCTCCGTCCGACTCCTGAACATCCTCATCCCCGATCCCATGCGACTCCTGGAGGTGATCGATCCACGGATTCACGAATACGAGTTTTCGTGGCTGGTTGAGCGGAAGCAAGTCTGTCGTCGTGAACTCAATGTCCCCGAGTCCAGCCGTCTCTGCACGATAGACATTGTTTTGCTCCACTCGGAGGGTTTTCACGCGGAAGACGATACACGGCAGGTGAAGCCGGAAATGAGCGAAGCGAACAGGTTGCGAGCGGGTAATCCAAATATAAGGTACCAGTGCATCCACGAACGGCAAGATCGTCCGTATCTCTGCGATTCGCTTTTCCAACTGTTCTCCTCTGAGAGATGAAAGAGGAAGCTGGGTTTGACCATAAACCGTCGGCGAGCTGGGGAGGCAGCTATTACACGCGGATGACTTGCCAGTCCACGCGAGCAACGTTACTGTGCCTGATCGAGTTATGATCTCCTGCAGGATGCGACAGTGTGCGACCTCTGCTTCACCCTCAGGTAGTGAACTAATCATCTTAAGAAGAGTTTCTCGAACCTCCTTGATGGATCCGGATACATATAATCTTTCACAGGCGCGTTGCCACGCGGCGAGCTTTAGATTTCTGAAGTCCCAGTTGAATATCTTTACAGAGAATGAATATATCACCATGCACGCCTGGGGAAATGCTTACGATGAAAATGTTCATCAAGAGCCCACGATCTTCAGCAGTAAACGGATTATTAACGATACCGAGTGTTTCTACAGCGTTCCCGTAGTCCCCTTGCTTTAGGTACATCATTCCGAGAACCTAACGGGAGTGTCAGTGATGTCATTGTAACTGGTATATCACGTACCTGGAGGTACACATCTTTCATGTTTTCGTCACAGGAGTCAATAAAACGTTGAAGGCGCGATATTGCTTCCTTGCGTTTGCTACAAACGAACAAGAGAATAGACTACATGAAGTGGATCATCAGTGGATTGCATTTGGCACCGAGTTAATTAGTACGATTCACGCACATACATTGATGAACAAAAGAAGCTTTATATCACTTGGATCACAGTCGGAAAACACTAAATCTAGTTCATTCAGCGCGACGTCCTGGTCACCTGCTCCAACGAGGGCAATGCATCTTGCGATCTGGCCGATAGGCGACGGCTTCTTCTGTATGGACTACAAGGATACAAGTGAGCACGGGAGCGTCATAACAAGGAATACGGTGGCACCATTTCGGCAGTTTCCAGTGCTGCTCTCCATTTTCCTGCATGTGCCCGAATGAGTGCGCAAATTGCAAACGTATCATGCGTAGGCTTTGAATGTTTCGCGATCTCGTCCGAAAGCATCGCCTCAGTCTCCGTTGGATTCCCCTGCACCCATGATCTGAGAAACGTGGCGCTCACTTGCACGAGTGGAAGAGACAAGATTCCAGGAAGGTAATTTTCGGAAATGAATCCTTCTAGGCTATGAACTGTAATGCCATTATCATGTCCACATGCGAGACGTCTCCCATCGTGAGAGATAGCGATACAGTTGATGGCGATGTTATTATGGTCGATGGTCTGACCTATTTTTTTGCGCGAAGCGAAATCCCAAAATGAGATTGATGAACCAGCGGAATATACAATGAATTTTCCGTCGGTTACGACAAGCACTTGATCACGGCCGCCGTTTTCGTGGATGTTCCATTCTGAGCTGGACCATGTAGACGTGTCAAAGCAAGTGATCTTGCCCATGTAAGTCACGATGAGCTGTCCGCCATTCGAGGACCAGGAAGGGGGAGTAATCGGCGGCCACCAGCTGGAGGTAGCGATTACGGTTTCGAACAGTTTTTCCCCGGAGGTATTATACACTGCAATAGATGAGGAATATTGCACGGCAGTGGCGATTTTGCTTGCGTCCGGAGAAAACTTGACACCAACTACCACCTCTCCATCGCTTATTAATAAGGGAGGAATGAGTCTGACACCAGAAGCGATGTCAAAGATCTGGACGGTCCCGTCTGCCGATCCGGAGGCGAATCGCGTCGAGTCGTTCGATATGTCCAATGCCCAAATATCACTTGCATGCTCTGTAACTTCCAGCACACACTCTCGTGTTGCTGCTCTCCAGACGGTAACCTTGTTCCCCAACCCACCACTGATTATCCATCGGCCGTCAGTCGACACAACTACAGCATTGATGTTCCAGTACGTGGGGGCCATCGTCCACAGACTAACCTGCTGTTTATCAGCAGAACTCCATTGATGGAGGGAACCAGAACTATCAGCAGCCACAAAGTTCCAGCCATCTGGCTTAAAGCTAAGACTTGTGATGCTCGTCTCGTGTGTGATTTTGAATGACTTTGCATCTGGATTGTAAATAGCCCGTTAGAACACTCAGTACTCAGTAATCGTCCTACGATCTTCAAACTTACACTGGTTACGCTGCTGCTTGCGCATCGTGCCCCTTGTTATAGTTTTCAAGCTGAGGGAACTTCCAAAAAGGTGAAATCTCTTTGGCCGTGGGAGTCTGGAATGTTTTCTCACACACACCTGCCAGATCAATAGTCAGAGCCAATACACAATCACTGATACTAGTAGAATACAATTGAAGCATCAAACTGCTTCCAAAACCTCAATGCGGGTATCCCTCAGAACATCGTCCTTGATCACGCGAACTACGATTTCGTCCTCAGCAGCAACTTGCTTGTATGCACCGTCCGGTTGTTTCAAAAGCAGTAGCGCGCTGAAAGGCTGTTCCAATCGTGCGATCAACTCCAGGGAGCGTGTATGAACGTCTGCATCTGGGGCACTGATCGGAGGGGTTGAAACCTCTTCAATCATTGGCTCGTGCACAAGTTCCACTTCCACGTCGGTATCTGTGTCATTCCCCACGTGCGTGAACTTTGAGTCTGATGCATCCCCACCCCTGAGCCCATGTGGCTCCCGGAGTTGATCAATCCACGGATTCACGAAAACGAGTTTTCGCGGCTGATTCAGTGGAAGCAAGTCCACCGTCTTGAATTCGATGTCCCCGAGCCTGATCGTCTCTGCATGATAAAAGTTCTCCCGCTCTTTCCTAAGGGTTTTGACGCGGAAGACGATGCACGGGAGATGAAAGTGGAAACTAGTGAACCGGACCGGTTGTGAGCGGGTAACCGAGGAATAAGTCGGGAGGGCATCCACGAGCGGAAAAGTCGCTCGCAACTCTGCGACCCGCTTTCGTAACTCTTCCACTTCACGCGCGCGAGACGGGATCATGGGCGAGAGTTCAGCGTAGGCCTCTGGTGAACTGGGAAGACAACTGTTACACGTGGAAGACTTTCCAGTCCAGGCGAGCAGGGACACCTCGCCCGATTTGTTTATGATATCCTGCAAGACGCGAGCATGTGCGAGCTCTCTTTCGCCATCAACCAATGGGCTAATCGTCTTGAGGAGGGTATCACGGACTTCCCTCATGGATCCGGACACATATAATCTTTCACAGGCGTGTCCCCATGCGACGAGCTTCAGGTCCTCAAAGTTACATTTGAATATCTGTAAAGCAAATGAATATACCATCATTCACTGTCGGGGAAAGCTTACAATGAAAAGGGTCATCAAGGGTCCATGATCCTCAATAGTAAAGGGGATCTCAACAATACCAAAGTGTTTGTACAGCAATTCCGTGGTCCCCCTGTTTCAGGTACATCATTCCTAGAACCTACAGAGTGCGTTAGAATTACCCGCGGGGTTTGTACAACACACACCTGGAGATGATTATTTTTCATTCCTTCGTCACCGCTCTCAACAAAATCGCGAAGGCGTGATATTTCCTGCTTTCTTTTGTTGCATAAGAATAAGAGAATTGACTGGGGAAGATCTTCAGTACATTGTATTGCGAATCAAGGCCATACATGTACGTTTATGACCAGAAGAAGCTTGATATCTCCCTGATTGCAATCGCAAAACACTAAACCGAGCTCATCCAACGCGATATCCTGTTCACCTGGACCAACAAGAGCTACAGATCTTGCGATCTGACCAATAGTCGATCTCTTGATCTGCATGGACTTCACATGGACATAGGTGAACATAGAAACATTATAACAAGCAGTGTGGTGTTACCATCTCGGTGGTTTCCAATGCTGCTTTCCATTTTCCCGCGCCCGAATTAGTGCGCAAATCGCAAATACGCCAGGGGTTGGATTTGGGTGTTTCGCAATCTCATCCGAAAATATGGCCTCAGTCTCCGTCGGGTTGCCTCGAACCCATGATCCGAGGGCTGTGGCACTCACTCGTATGAGTGAAAGGGGATAAAATACTGGGCAAAAGAAGTTCAGGGATGAGTCCTTCGAGATTGTGAACCGTGATTCCAGTATAATATCTACATGCAAGACGTCTTCCATCGTGCGAGATAGCGATTTGATCTACGGGAGTGGGGTGGTTGATAACCTGGCCAATCTGTCTGCACGAGGCATAATCCCAAAATGAGAGCGATGGATCGGTGGAATATGCGATGAATTTGCTGCTGGTTACGACACACTGGGTAGCCATTCTTGCCGGGAATATTTCACTCTGAGCGGGAGTGTGTAGACGTGTCAATGCAAGTGATTTTTCTTGAGAATGCGACGAACAGTTGTTAGTCATCCCAGGACCAGGCGGGCGGCCCACTGTGTTCAGTGATCGAGACATCGAAAAGTTTGTCTCCAAAGGTGGTATTATAGACCCTAACGGCATGAGAGGACGTGGTCAAAACAGCGATTTGGCTTGCGTCTGGAGAGAACTTCAGACCGGCTACCATTCCATTGCACTGTAGGGGAGAACTTGAAGTACGACCGATGCAAGAAATGATGTCAAATATTTGAACGGTCTTGTCTGCTGATCCGGTGGCGAATCGTGTAGAGTCGTTTGACATGTCAAGGGCACGAACTTCTTTCGTATGTCCTGCAACTTCAACTACATGCTCTCGAGTGAAGTTGTTCTCATCACCGATAAGCTGATCTCCACACCATCCCTAGCACTCCACTGACGGAGAGAACCAGAGTTGTTGGTGGCCACAAAATAGGCACTCTGTGGCTTAAAGCTGAGACTAATTGTGGTGTTTGGGCTCTCAATCTCAATAGAGTTGGTATCTTGATCAGGATGACATTGTCAGTGCTCTGCTTTCTGGGAAATAGCCTAGTAACATTTCCACATACCTGTCATGATCCCAAGACTAAAGGCACCCTCAACATTTGCAAGAGCTGCATGGTACAGGTGCGGAGCCTGATGCTTTGTAAGTTCTTCCCACACCTAGTAGGATCGTCGAATCTTAAGAATGGTAACTGGCCAAGGCAGACGTTATGTAAAAGTTGAGTTATCATGCAGAGCAACTGACACAGCAATCTGCCCCAATAAATGTGGTGACGCCACATTGCTCTGAGAAACAACGGCTGCCAACTCCAACACTATGAGTGCGTACAAATCTCACTCATCACTCACTTGAAATACAGAGTTTTCACAATTTACCATGGCAAAGGTGCAAAGACAATCGAACTCGCGACTCAAGACAAATTGATGTGTATCACCTTCAAGCCAGATGGCGTCCTTCTGGGTGCGGATAATTCCGGCGCCATCCGTCAATGGAAGACCGATGACAGAGTGGAGGTCGGTGGTACGATGAACTTCAATGGGGCTGTCTACGCGATCGTCGTGTCGGCGGATGGTCGATGGATAGTAACCAGTGGTTTGGGATATTTGGTCGTCATCTGGAACGCGGTCACTCAGCAACGAGCATTGGAGATCACAGACCATAGCGCGTCAGCGACCTATGTCTGCGCAGTCGACGTCTCGAGTGATTCCAAGCTTCTTGCCTCTGGATCTCATGACAGCACTGTCCGGATCTTCGATATCACTTCCGGCATCAGACTTATCCCTCCTCTGCGCCACAATGCTATCGTCATTGGTGTTAGATTTTCTCCTGATACAAGTCGAATTGCTACGGCTACACACACCTACCCATTTGTTGGCATATATAATACTCACTCCGGAGAGAAGCTTTTTGAAATCTCGGTGGGCGCCAGATGGACACCAACCACTCCGATCGCCTGGTCTACCGATGGCCAGCAGCTTGTCGCCGCTTCACAAGGAAAGATCACCCGCCTCGACACACTTACATACACTCATTCAGAGTGGGCTATCCACGACGACGTCAGTGTGCAAGTGTCTATCGTAGCTGGCAACAAATTTATTGCGCGCTCCGGGGGTTCATCAGTCTCTTTCTGGGATCCTTCTTCACAGGAAGAGATAACCCGCATCAGTCATACGGCGCCGGTCACTTGCATTGCAATTTCTAATGACGGGAAGCACCTCGCATGTGGACATGACACAGGAATCACCCTTCACACACTGCAGGAGGTTCTGCCCCAACGTTACCTCGCACCTGATGCTGCGGCGCCCTTGATCTCTCAGATTCCACTCATGCGAGTGAGTGAGACTACGCTCAAATATTTGATGGTAGGAAATCCAATAGCAACAGAATCAGTATTGTCGGACGAGATTGCGGAATTGTTGAACCCAAGCCATGAGCTGTTTGCAACCAGGGCACTCATACGGGTGCACCTAGGAGAATGGAAAAATGCCATTGAAGATGCTGAGAAGGTAACGTTGCATTCCGTTCTTTGATGGTATCATGTTGACCTCTAGTGTGCAAAGTCTCTCAAGATCAAACGATCGCCTATCGGCCAGATAGCCAAATCTGTGGCACTTGCCGGTGGAGGTCAAGAAGACGTTGCGTTTGAAGAGTTTGACCTGGCGTTTCATACCTGTGATCCAAATGATATTGAGCTTCTCTTGGTCATTAAGGTGCGTGCGTGGCACATTTTGTGAAAATACACTCAGCATGTCTCGCACAGTCCATCCTCGCATTCGTTTGCAGGAAACCTAAAGAAGCTATATCACGCCTTCGTGGATTGATTGATGCTGTTGTTGACGATGCATCAGGAAGCTACCACTTCCAGGTGGGTACACCATGCGTATTTGATGGGGAAATCGTTTCTATTATTTTCATTAGGTACTCGGGAACATGTACCTGAAACAAGGAGACTACGAAGATGCAGCTGAAACACTTGGTCTTGCGAAAGCAAATTTTACCCCCGATGAGCGAGGCCCTTTGATGACGATACATATTGTGCGTTTCACTTCTTGGCGTGGTGTTTTCAATTCTCAGTTGCTCCAAAGATATTCAACTGGAGCTTTGAAGACCTCAAACTTGTCGCATGGGAGCGTCTCTGTAAAACTCTGTATGCATCTGGATTGGTGAAAGAGCTTGGAGAGACTCTCAAAAAGATGGTCATCCCATTACCCGAGGACGAAAGAGAAGCTGCTCATGGCCGTGTCCTGCAAGAGATCATAACACATTATGGCGAAGTGACGCTGCTCGCGTGGACCGGCAAGTCGTCCGATTCTAACAGCTGCCTTCCTGGCTCTCCAGCTGTTTATGGTCAACCCGCACCCATTCTTCCATCTCTGGGGGACGAGGAATTAGAAAGAAGAACCTCGGAGCTACGAAGCGTCTTTCCTCTTTTTGATGCCGTAGCGACTTATATGTGCATTACCCGCTTGCAACCGGCGCGGTTCGCCCACTTCCGCCTACATCTGCCATGCATCGTTTTCCGCATTAAGAAACTTCGAAGAGAGCAAGGGAACCTTTACCGTGCAGAGACGGCTGCACTCGGGGATGTAGAAATCACGACAGCGGACTCACTCCCATTGAAGGAAGCGCGGAAACTCGTCCTCGTCAACCCATGGATCCATCTTCTTCGCGAGGCCCGTGGTGGCATCACATTGGAAGGGGACAATTCGGACTCGGATGCAGAACCGAGCGTGGATGAGGAGAATGGTGCGGAAGCAGATGCTAAATTGGTGCACACCTCAATGATCGAGGAAGTTACGACCGACCCCTTAGACACGGACGAGTTTACACGGGCCCTGCGGTTGATTGCACGTTTGGGACAACCTTTTTGTGCGCTGTTGCTCTTGAAGCAGCCAGACGGAGCATACAAGCGAGTCGCTACCGACAACGAGATCTCTATTCATGGGATGGGAAATAACGTTCCAAGGGACATCCGTGTGGAGGTAATAGAAGTAGTGTAGCTTTTGAGCCACCGAAAATTTCGTGCAAATATCAACAATTGGCTTTTGTTGCGGTGAGCAAGCATCATTCTACTTATCATTTCCCGCGGTCATGCCCGTGGGTGCCGTGGATTGTACATTCCATCATTGGATTGCGACCGAGCGAGCAACAAAAGCGAGAGTTTTTCAAGAGCGGTGTTCTTTCAATACCGCTCCCCAGATTCTAATTCACTCACAAGTGCGCATTGTCTGGAAACAATCTCGCGATCAGCTTCCCTTGTCTTGACCGAGATTGGTGTCCCACGCTCCAGCCTCCAGGGTTGATCACGGTCCCAGAAATACCGACGCACCCATACAACAACGAACACGCGCCAAGACGTGCGTCCCTTCGTCTGAATCTCTCACTATCGGCTACTGGATGCTGTGGAGCCAGATGGTCACGGGTCCGCCGAAGAAAGGTGATCGATTGATCATTCGGTACGTGATTGTGTGAGAATCGAAGCTCAACCTGATATTGCCTTATAGTTCTATAGGGGGGGATTGAGAGCCCCATCAATCCAGAATGTTCAAATCTTCACACTCAGATTGCTGGAGCGAATCAAAATGTGTCGGCTCATGACTCCAGGTATCTGCATCACTCTGGTGTCTTTTTAGCGGATGATAGTTGACCATTCAACTGTTCTTGTTCTAGTAGCGCCGGCATCCAATAGTACAACGGAAAGTACCCGTAACACCGAAGTAGACATCAACTACGCCTAACAACCACTCGTTTCAGATTACTCATCAGAGAAGCATCGCAGAACCCTTGCCACATCGTTATCTCATATGTATTGTACAACTAGTGCGTACGTGCATATATACCATGAGGTTCCCCGTCTGATCCCCTCAGTGCGCGATGGTCCAAGAAGAAGTATCCCCAAAGTCCACCACTGT
Organism: Royoungia palumana; assembly: GCA_038089855.1. Taxonomy (NCBI): domain Eukaryota; kingdom Fungi; phylum Basidiomycota; class Agaricomycetes; order Boletales; family Boletaceae; genus Royoungia; species Royoungia palumana. The sequence continues at coordinate 40,678 of JBBPLQ010000132.1, forward strand.
ACATGGTGGGAGCAATCCCGAGCAGCTCGAAAAATTATCACAAGCAGATGGCCATCCAATGGATAGCATTGTGTGGAGGAAGCTTGATGCATGGATTCTTCCGTCGTCCACCTGCCTCTTTTTGCTTTATGCCTTGGTACGTTGTTCCAACCTCCATGATTGACATCATTGAAATTTGGACGATATGCAGGACACTTTCAACATCGGGAATGCACGTCTGGCTGGTATACAAACATCTCTGAAAATGTTAGATTATCAGGTGTGTCGAGCACGTCAAGTAGTTCACCACTCGCCTTGATAACTTTTTTGGCTAGTACTCCTTAGCTCTGACCGTAACCATGATGTACGTATGCAATAATGTTCGGGATCTTTGATTCATCATGCTCCAGTCCATACGTTTTTGCCGCATTCCCAACTTCCTTGCTCCTGAAGGTAAGTCATAATGTCATTGATATTGCAACTACTCATATTTTACGCAGCGTGTAGGACCCAATCTCATACTTTCTGCGATGGCCATACTGTGGGGTGTGATATCTGCATCGCAAGGTGAGTAGCCACTGCAATCGTCTCAATGTCGAGCATCTATTAATAAGAATCCGAGGCTTTGTCAACAATTACTCTGGGTTACTACTATGTCGTTTTTTTCTGGGGTTTTTCGAAGGTTTGGATACCTCAGGATGTTGTTCTTTCTGTTCATAATTGTATCAGGTGGAATCCTCCCTGGGATTGTCCTCTATCTCTCTTTCTTCTATCCTCGCAACAAATTACAACTACGGTATGCAGGAAATCAATCTCGCAGCATACCCGGCCCGTCTGAATATTCCCTTAGTATTGCAGTTTTTTTCTCATCAGCGTCATTAACAGGCGCCTTCTCCGGTTTGCTCGCCGCAGCTATTGACCAGATGGACGGAGTAGCCAACAGGCCTGGGTGGGCCTGGATATTTATCATAGTACATTCTCGTCAACCATTTTGTGCATTCACGCTGATCGGTTTGATAGGAGGGCATAATCAGCATTGTCTTTGGTATAATTTCGTTCCTCCTCCTTCCTCGTTCGCCAGAAAGCGCGCGTTTCTTAACGGAGGAAGAGCGGAAATATGTTGTTTCCATCCTGAAACATGCCGGTTCTGTATCAGAGGACGATGCCGAGGATGGCACTATTAGCTGGAATGATGTTGCCGGGGCTATGACCTCTCCTCAAGTGTGGTTCCTAGCTATAAATAGTCTCCTCGGTGGTATTTATGATACGCTTAAACTATGCTTGACCTCGGTGCTGACGATATCCCATCAGGAACAACAGTTTTTGCTATAGGTTTGCAAGTGTCACTTGGTTTTTACCATTTTCAAATGCTGACATCTTGATGGTAGCTTTGAGCCGACGATTGTCGCTAGTCTTGGATACGCAGGCAATCAAGCTCAGCTCATGAGCACGCCCCCATACGCGGTCTCTACTGTTGGTGCGTATTTCAACAACAAGGTCTGACGCCACGACCACTCATGTTACTCAAAGTTGCCTTCATCTCTGCGCTCATATCAGACCGCTATCAGTGTCGTGGATACAGCGCCATCTTCTTTTCGTGCTTGCAGCTGATCGGTTTCACCATGTTCTATGGTACGTTGACGTCACTGGGCGTTTGAGACTGTCTGACCCAAGGCCATCATAGCAAGCACGTCGACCCACGTCCGCTACGCGTCACTCGTCTTCTCTGTCACTGGGGCGTTTACGGCGGCGCCAGCACTCATGACATGGCAGGCAAACAACAGCGCCCCGCATACCCGGCGCGCAACTGCACTGGCCATCAATTTCATCATGTCCGAGATGGGGAGTATCCTCGCCCTCTGGCTGCTTGGGCCTTTGTCCCCGGGTCCTAGCTATACGGCAGGGATGATCACGTTCATTGCCATGTCGGTCGGTATGGTCACCCTGAGTACCGCAAACTTGTTATACTTATGGAACGAGAACCGTTTGAAAGCAGAGAAGAGGCAGAGGATGGTCAAGGACGACGAGCCTGGGGGCCTCGGAGACCGTAGTGCATGGTTTATATATAGCTTGTGAATGGGGGGGCTCGATGCATGTACCGTATACGCCTTCGACGAAGTTTCGTATGACAACTTTATTCCTGTATTTACTTTGAGCGGGCTCCGCGCGAAATACGAAAACTGACTTTGAATACGGCAGGTATTTGCTTCAGTCTGTGGTATAGTTCTTTACCTTGTTCACAAGGAGACTGGTGGATGATTATAGCCGTGCTTCGTAGTTAAAAGAGATTTCGTTTCACTTCAGAACATTTATCTAGTGAAAGTATGGTACAAGCGAGCAGACCCAATGACGAGTCGGAAACAAACAAGCCAAGAATCAAACCACTTCCAAAACCTCAACGCGTACGTCCCTCAGAGCGTTGTCCTCAATCCCACGAACCACAATTTCGTGATCAGCCGCAACCCGCCTATATGCACCGTCTGGCTGTTTGAAAAGCAATAGCGCGCTGAAAGGCTGTCCCAAACGCACGATCAACTCCAGGGCGCGTGCGTGAAGGTCCGTATCCAAGGTACGACTCGGCTGGGTCGGAGCCTCCTCGATTATTGGTCCATGTACCAGTCCCATGTCCATGTCCACGGCTGCGCTGCTCCCCACATGTGCGTCTAATTCCTCGTTCGGCACCTGTTCATCTTCATCCTTGACCCCACTGCGTGGCTCCCGGAGATGATCGATCCACGGGTTCACGAATACTAGCTTTTGTGGCTGGTGGAGCGCAATCAGGTCTGCTGTCGTAAATTCGACATCCCCGAGCCCAACCGTTCCCGCATGATAGACTTTGTCGCTCTCTTTTCGTAGGGTCTGGACACGGAAGACGATACATGGAAGATGAAGACGGAAGTGGGCAAACCGGACCGGTTGGGAGCGTGTCACAGAAATATAGGTCGTCAGGGCATCCATGAGCGGAAAGATTGTCCGCAACTCTGCGATTCGCGTTTGTAATTTCTTTTCACGCGTGAGAGATAGGGGGACAGTCGATACCTGAGCGTAAGCCGCGGGCGAACTGGGAAGGCAGCTATTACAAGTGGATGGCTTTCCGGTCCACGCGAGCGGAGTCACCTCACCGGAACGGGTTATGATCTCCTGCAGGATACGGCAATGTGTGAGCTCTCTTTCGCCCTCACACAATGAGCCGATCATCTTGGGGAGCATCTCCCGAACCTCCTTCATGGACCCGGTCGCATATAATCTTTCACAGGCACGCTCCCATGCGATAAACTTTAGATTCTCGAAGTTCCAGTTGAATATCTTCAAAGCAAATGAGTACTTCACAGTGGACGTTCTGGACAAGCTTACAATGAAAAGAGTCATCAAGGGCCCCCGATCCTCAGTGGTAAACGGATTCTTAACAATAGCGAGTGTTTCTACAGCATCTACATAGTCTCCTTGTTTCAAGTACATCATCCCGAGGACCTGCTGAGAGTGTTGGTGATGCCCTTGCGACTCATATAGCACATACCTGGAGGTACGTGTCTTTCATTTTGCTGCCACGGGCATCAATAAAGCAACGGAGGCGTGATATTGCGTCCTTGCGTTTATTGCACACGAACAAGAGGATGGACTATGAGATTAATTTCAGCCCACTGCACTTGGAGCAGGTCATGCACGTACGTTAACCACCAAGAGAAGCTTAATTTCACTTTGTTCGCAATCGTGGAAAGCCAAGTCAAGTTCATTAAACACGACTTCCTGTTCACCTGCAGCGACGAGGGCGATGGATCTTGCGATCTGGCCGATTGGCGACGGCTTGATCTGTAAGGACTTTATGTGGATACAGTGTGAACAATGGGACATCATAGCAGAGTATTCTAAAGTACCATTTCAGCAGTTTTCACTGCTATTCTCCATTCTCCCAAATGTGTCTGGACAAGTGCGCAAATAGCAAGCGTGTCATGCGTTCGCTTTGAATCTTGAGTGATCTCCCCCGACAGGATTGCCCCAGCCTCCGTTGAATCGCCTCTTACCCATGCTTTGAGAACTGCATCGCTCACTCGCGTGAGTGGAAGAAAGAAGATCCCAGGAAGGTACTTTTCAGGAATAAATCCTTCGAGATTATACACCGTTATTCCCTTGTCGTGTCCACACGCAAGGCGTTTCCCATCGTGAGAGATAGCGATACGATTAATGACCCTGGCATGGTTGATTTCCTGGTCTATCTTATCGCGTGAAGCATGATCCCAAAACGAGAGCAATGAACCAGAGGCATAGACGATGAGTTTGGCGCTAGTTACGATAGACACTTGTGGGTGGTTATCACCGTAGAGAGTGTTCCACCTTGAGCAGAAGAACGTAGATGTGTCGACACAAACGATGTGGTATGGGGAAGTGATGAAGAGTTGTTGACTATCCGGGGACCAGGCAAGCCGAGCATCTGCCAGTGACGACCATTTAGAATTGATCGGGGTTTCGAATAATTTACTTCCGGAAGTGTTATAAACTGCGACAAACGGATGGTCTGACTTTGAGTCTGAAGAGGAATGTGTAGCAGTAGCAATTCGGCTCGAGTCCGGAGAGAACTTGACATCGACTACCTTACTCTTGTGTTGCAGAGGAGGAACGAGTTTGATGCCAGTAGTGATGTCGAGGATCTGGACGGTGCAATCTGTTGATCCGGAGGCAAATCGCGTAGAGTCGCTCGATATGTCGAGCGCCGAAACTGAGTATGTTGTGTGTTCTGAAACTTCGATTACACACTCTTGAGTCACCGTGCTCCAGATGATGATCTTGTTTCCTTTGCCGCCGCTGATTATCCATCGACCATCGGCCGACACAGCTACAACATTAATCCGCCCACTCGACTTCATAGCCGGCAGCCTGACCCGCGTTCCATCGTCAGCGCTCCATCGATGGATGAAACCAGAACTATCGCCAGCCACAATGTAGGGACGATCTGACTGAAAGCTGAGACTTGTAATATCTCGGCACGCGATTTCGAATGATTTAGTACCTGGATCATGGGTGTACTTAGAGCCCTGTTTTATCCACGAATCCCTTGCTACACGCACCCATTATAGTCCGTTCTCTGAATGGACTAGCTGTTCGACTTGACGTTGCGGAATAACAGCGGGATTATGTTGCTGTCCACAAAGCCCAATTGAAAGGATTATCGGAGCCGGAGCCGGCCGGACAGACGTACTATGTAGATGGCGCACTCCGGGCCCGTTCGAACTTTGGCTCTGAACGTTGTCGGAACACGCAGCTCAGCGGCACCGCCACATGGAAGCCAGTACTCCGAAATTTGAATTTGAACCACGACTTGAACAAACCCTTGCGTTTTCTGCCGCGTTACACACTCGTATTTCATTCACCCTTGAAGCTTGAACCTTTGAACTTCAAGATTGCCTCTGACATGAGTGCGTATAATACTATATTTTGGCAGAACCTGGAGTCCTGATATCTCATCACGATCCAGGTACATCGGGAATCAAAATCACGAGTCAAAGTAAATTACATACTGTCACTTTCAAGCCAGATGGTATCCTTGTTAGCGGAGACGAATCCAGTGCCGTTCGTCAATGGAGCACTGAGGACGGACTTGAGGTCAGTGCTTCGGCGATGCAATTCGACGGGAGAGTCTACGCTGCCGTTGTGTCAGCGGATGGTCGATGGATAGTTACAAGTGGTCTAGAAGCGTTGGTCATCGTCTGGAACGCAGTCACTCACCAACGAGCAGTCGAGGTCAGGGACCACGAAGTTCGTCCGGGTTACGTCTGCACAGTCGACGTGTCGAGCGACTCCAAACGGTTTGCGACTGGGTCGCACGACAGGACTGCTCGGATCTTTGATATCACGTTTGGCACGAGACTCATCCCTCCTCTGCACCATCCGGCGGCAATAGTTGGGATCAAGTTTTCGCCAGACGCAAACCGGATTGCTACAATCACGTATAGCCATCCATGTCTGAGAATCTATAATACTTGCTCTGGGGAGAAGCTTTTCGAATTCTCGGTTGGCGCCAAATGGGAGGTAGTCACCCCACTTACATGGTCCCCGGATGGCCAGCAACTCTTCGCCGCTTCTCCAGGCAAAATCGTCTACATCGATACATCTTCATCCTCTCATTCAGACTGGGCTATTCACAAAAATAGCGACCAAGTGTCTATCGTAGTCAGTGGCAAGTTCATCGCATGCTCTACCGATTCGTCCGTGTCGTTTTGGGATCTCTCCTCACGCCAACAAATAGGCCAGATAGTCAACTGTGACACTCCAGTTAGGTGCATTGCTATCTCTCCCGACGGGAGACACCTAGCATCTGGACACAGCACGGGAATCATATTTCACAAACTCCAGGGAATTCTTCCGGAACATTATCTCGCTGGTATTTCCCACCTTCCACTCGTGCAAACGAGTGAGACGGTAATGAAATCATGGATGCTCAATGAGTTTGCTGAGACCAAGTCAATATTGTCGGAAGAGATCGCGCAACATTCCAACCCAAGCCATTACGCATATGCGGCCAGGGCACTTGTGCGAGCACACTTGGGAGAATGGGAAACTGCAATCGAAGACGCTGATATGGTAAAGTTGCTTCCCGTAATGATTTTCTCGTATTTACCAGTGTCTATCCAAAGTCTCTCAGGGTGAAACCGTCTCCAATTGGCCAGATTGCGAGGTCTGTTGCCCTCGTAGGTGATGGCCAACAAGAGGCTGGCCTTGATGACTTCGATTTAGCGTTTCGTGATTGCGATCTAAGCGATATCAAGCTCCTCTTGGTCATTAAGGTGCGTATGCATGGTGGCATATTCAGACGCAGACACTGAAACCTTGCTCTACTCAGTCTATCCTCGTGTTTGTGTGCAACAAACGCAAACAGGCGATATCCCGGCTCCGTAACTTGGTGACGACTGACGATGAAACAACTGGGGGCTACTATTTCCAGGTCTGTAAGGGATACAACGCAAGGAAAACATCGTTCCTGATATTCTTAGCAGGTCCTAGGGAACATGTACTTGAAGCAAGGAGATTACACAGATGCCGTTCGAATGCTCAGCCTTGTGCAGAATACTTTTACTACTCAAGACCGTGGTCCTCTAATGACAATCTCTATTGTGGGTATTGTTTCAGTAGTTTGTTGTGACGTACGCTTACCTGAGAGGAAGATATTCAATTGGAATTTCGAAAACCTTGAATTGATCGCATGGGAGCGTCTGTGTGAAACTTTGTATACGTCTGGATCTGTCAAGGAGCTCGGGGAGACTCTTCTCAAAATGGTTGGCCGCTTGGCAGAGGACAAGAAAGAAGCTGCGCACGGTCAGATCTTACAAGATCTCATAACGCATTCGCGTGAAGTAACGCTACTGGCGTGGACTGGGAGGTCGTCCACCTGTAACAGCTGCCTTCCAAGTACTCCGGCCGTTTATGATCAAACCGGATCCACTCTTGTTCCGATCGAAGGAGACGAGTTAGAAAAGCGCATAGCAGAGTTACGAGCCATATTTCCCGTCACCGAGGCTCTCGTAATGCACAGTTGGATAACACGCTCTCAGCCAGTACGATTCGTGCACTTTCACCTGCACCTTCCATGCATCGTGTTTCATGTGAAAAGGCTCAGAAGAGAGCAGAACGTTTATCGTGCAGAGACGGCCGCACTTGGGGACGTAGAAATCACAACCGCGGACTCGCTCCCACTGAAGGAAGCGTGGAGACTCGTCCTTGTAAATCCATGGATTCATCTTCTTCGCGAAATCTGCGGCAGTGTCACGCTGAAAGGGGACAATTCAGACTCGAACGCCAAATTGAACATGGACGAGGAGAAGACTGCAAGAGCAGTCACTGACTTGTTCCGTAGATCGATGATTGAGGAAGTCCCGGCCACTCCTCCAGACACAGACATATACACACAGGCCCTGCGGCTGATCGCGTGGTTAGGACAACCATTCAGCGCGTTACTGCTTTTGAAGCAGCCGGATGGTGCGTACAAACGAGTGGCCGCTGATTATGAAATCACCATCCACGGGATGGGAAACAGCGTCCCAAGGGACATCCATGTAGAGGTTTTGGAAGTGGTGTGACATATTCGGTTTCAACGTCGTCCTTCGCCGTTACATCTCGTTTACTCCCTTGTTCATTGCATTGTAATCAACACTCGTGTACCATTGATCTCATGTCAAATCTCGCGACATAAACCATACTCGCTTGGGTGGTCCAAGACTGTTTGATCAAGAGCATGGATTCTGTACGTCTAACGTGTATTCAATCTTGCTCGACGAAACGAACAGGTATCATTTCGCTAGCTTTCCGGTTTCTCACCTGCGCCCTTGAAAAACTGCAGGCAGGCTGTAGTGGAAAGTTGTTGCATGATTCAATGATAGTGATCTGCGTATGCTATTGCATAGTCCACTATCGTTGCCATCGTCGTAGTACTTTGCAATGGCCCGCTGCGGCATCAGCAAAAGTGCCCAAATCTGGTAAGGCCTTATTAGGTCAGCACAGGTTCCCACGGCCTTCCAAGGCGCTACTATAGATCTTTCAAGGCG